>JAULKM010154681.1:0-16938 GCA_032355605.1 Rubia tinctorum
GATTTTTGGAACAACTAATACGTCTTTAAGAGTAAGTGAATCAGTAGCATGCAACGAAGATAAAGTGTGAGAACCTAAATGAGTAATAGGGAGGGACTCACCGTTACGAACTGTCAGATTGTCGTTGCCGGTGTACTTAGATTGAAGCTTAAGAGCACCAAGGTCCACCGTGACATGATTTGAAGCACCGGAGTCGACGACCCACGGGTCATACAGGGCCGAAGGGCTGGTGTATGACATATGCGCATGTTTGCCGGTGGAGTGGCGCTGCTTTTGGCGTTCAGCGCAGCGGCGGTTGGTGGGTGGATAAGCGGCGGTGTTGAGCCGATTGTGGCAGTTCCTCCCAGTATGATATGGTTTCTCACAGATTTGGCAAATGACCTTGAAGGTATCACCGGCAGAAGATGGATCAGGTGGTGCCAATGAAGACGTACATTGCCGGCGATGAGCGACATTTACCGAGAGTTCACCGGGAGTAGTGCATGAGTCAAGGATACGCTGCTCCTCCTGGAGTAGCAAACCGAGCAGTTCGTTTGATGAGACAGGGTCCATTCGCATGCTGAGAGCGGTCTTGAACGCGCTGTATTCAGGTCCAAGGTCGAACATGATGAAGGAGACGAAGTCGTCGTCTGAAACGTGAGTGAGACATTCGGCTAATGAGTCTGAGATTGTCCTTTTTTCTCCACATATTCCAGAATGGTCATCGACCCCTTCGACATCGTTTGGAGCTGCTGTTTCAGATGCATCTGTTGTGCGTGTGTCTGAGCGTGGAACATTTTTCCAGAATTTTCCAGAATTCAGCCGTCGTGTCAGCGCGGAGGACATGGCCGAGAATCGGAGCAGTGAGAGTTGATCGGAGAGATAGGAGGATCAGTTTGTCCTTGCGTTTCCAGTCAGTGAACTTCGGATTCACTGGCCGTTCAGAAGACCCTTCGGCCGAAGAGAGGGTTGCCTCCGGCACAGCATCGGTCGTGAGGAATTGATGCAGCTCATATGCTTCGAGAGCTGCGCGCACAGTTCCGTGCCATATGGAGTAGTTGGTGCGGTCGAGTTGAACGGTAAGCGCCGGAATTTGGAGGTTGGTCGTGGGGTTTCCGGCGAAGAGAATGGATGCGGCTGTGGGGGTAATAGCCTGGTTATTTTCGGAAGCCATGATTAATGCTCTGATACCATAAAAATATTGATTGCAGATTGTTTTGCTGCAAAGGTTGATTTCTTATTCACGTATAACACTTCTATTTATACACAACTAGTAGTCTGCTAACTGGCTAACTAACTCCCTATTCTAATTCCCTATTCTAATTCCCTATTCTAACGTAACTACATGTAGACTAGGAATTTGTTACAACAAGAAAGGAATAGGTCAGCAACTTGTAAAATCAGTAAAACTAATTTTACAGTTTAATAATAGATAAGTCTAAATTTGATTTGAATTTAACCCTTCCCCACCCCTTGGACACCCGCTTCTCCTACCCAACGTCGTTGTGTTGTTCCCCATCTCACTTCACCATCTACTCTTGTTGTAACTCCTCCTTCGTTATCGCGGCTTCTTTTTTTGTGTCGGAATTCCTCATTTAATTGAAATTGAGATGAATTTGGGGGAATTTGAATACCATAATCGAATGTTAAAGACGATGATCAGAGCAAGCTGGTAGTTGAAACTATCAGCTAATTTGTACCTCACCCACTTCCTATCGCCTAATTACAACGTTGAATCACTCTCGCAAACCGTAAATCACCATCACCTACTTCAACCATCGTTTAAACCTGACGCAACACCCTCACCGGCCGTGAATCACCATCTCCTACAATCCGTGTCATCGTGTCTCAACCACTTCCTATAAGCTAAACCTGACACTGAATCACCATTGGCGACCATGAATCAGAGTCGGAGAACCAGCAAGTGGGCGATGAACGTTACGATGGTTTTCATATGATCTATTTTTGTGAAATTTCATACTGGTCCCTAAGTTTCATTACTCGTTAAATAATAAACCCTGATTCACAAGTAATTATGTTTTAGCCCCAAGCTTAAAAGGTATCTATTATATTATTGTAATATTTGTGGTATACCCTTCGTTTTACCATGAGATGGTTTCAAAGATAGAATCTTATCCATAATATTAACTCTAATTATGTTTGATAAAATGTTGGTTTAAAAAAAGTTTGATATAATGTAATCTTAATGCTACCATTATTATTTATGACAAAGTCTTGTATAAGACTGTCTTACAGTGAGACCAGGGATTAAATTGCAAAGAACTTAGCATGGGGTTTCAAACTGATGTTTAAAAAGTTCAAGGACTGGATGGAAAATTTTATTAATTTACATTTAAGTCTAGGTATAAATATCAATCTTTCTTCTTCTTCTCCCAAATTTTTCTGACATGTTCTCTCTCCACTCCTTTCTTCTTCTGCGTAGCTACTCTTCTTCTCTCCCATTTTTTCCATTTTCTCTGCATTTCAACCTCTCCTTTCCTTCGATTTGACCTCACTTTTTTCTCCATTTTCTTCCATATTTTACGCGCAAAGTGATTTGCAAGAACGCAGGTTAGTTGCGCTTCATTTTCTGGAAATTTTTTAGGTTTTAGCTTTGATTTCCGGAGATCTAACATAATTCGACCTTCGTTTTGTATTTATCTTCGTAGGTAATATCTTCACTGTGATATTTTATGCATATTTTGTTGTTTTTTTATTTTTGTTTACTTTCTTTGGTTCATGTGATATTCTAGGGTTTGTGCAGGTTATACTGAGTTATATTTGGGGATTTCTCTATTTTGTGTGTTTTTGAGTTGTTCTTACAAATTTGTGCTAATATTTGTGTTGCTACTTGATGCACCACCAAACCTTCGCCGTCGAGTCCACCGCTCCTCTGGTCGGAATATGCAAGACAGAGCCCCGGGAGTTGTCCAGGGGAAAGATGCTCCGATGGTAAAGTTAGAAGATGTCTTTCAATTAGGAATGAATAGTTAAGTATACGGTGTTAACTCTTTTCTTTATATAGGTTGGTTGGCGGGGCTACTATTTTGTTTTCTTGTGGAGCAAGTACTAGGGTTCTTCCTTGGGTCGGCCTAATGGTTATTACCCAAAGGATATAACCTTGAGGGTGATTTGTGGAACCTGGGTTGGCTAGGCTAGGCACTCGGGCCTAGCATTAATAGCACACTATCAATAATCCCCTAGAAAGTTGAGGATTTGACCCTCGAATTCATCCTAGACTTCCGGGTACGACCTTCGAGTTCCCCTGATAGTTTATTGATTTAACCTTCGAGATGGTTCATTCAAACTTCCCTTAGGCTACAAGATGCAATCTTCGAGCCCCTTGATGGTTTAAGGGTTCGACATGCGAACTGATCGTATGATACAGGATGCGATCTTCGAGCCCCTTGAAGGTTGAAGGGTTCAGCCTTGGAGTCGACTTAGGGTCCGACCCTTGAATTGATTTATTCCCTGAGGGTTCAACCCTTGACTTTCTCATTTTAACTAAGGCCCGATGGTTATGGATTCAATCTTCGAACCTGACTATTTGCACGAATTTTCCGGCCTCGATATCAGGGCATAGGGAGGCTTCGATCTCATATTTTTGAGAGTGGTATGGAAAGAAAAGTGGAAAGGGTGCAAAGCGCTTGACGCTCAATCATCTCTCTAGGTGCGTGATGTCTATCCTAGATTCCACACACGTGTCTTTCCCCATTAATGCGGGGAATCTCTCACCCACATGGCCCATTATTTCACATTCTTACTTACTTTTTAGCGGCCCAAGGTAATCAACACCCTTCTCCTTTCCTTTTATATAAGCCGCCTTTGAGGATCATTAATCACTTTTTCCCTAAATCTTGTTCAAGGAATTCTTGTTTTCTCTAGGAGCTTACTTCCCACTTCAAAGCTTTTCACCTACTTCCACATAGATTCGGCCAGTAACCATTAAGTCCCTTTTTCCCCCTTTATTTTTGCATTTTGAAAATGTTGCAAACACCGTCTGGGGGGAAGGGGAAATTCTAGACTATTTTCCTGCTACTTCTGCCATCGGCAAAGGGGACAACTCCCGTTTACAGAGTTTCGCCATCGTTTCTTCCTCAGCCACCTGTTCAAGTTCTCTTTACTTGGAAGATAGAGAGACTTTGGCCAATTTTCTGGCGTCACCCAGGGTTTACCGCCGGGAGTGGATTACCTCAAAAGAGAGGGTTCCAAGGGAGGTGGTACTCCAAAAGGATAAGTAGGGGAGATTCTTCATTTGGGAGGAGATTCTTACCCCGGTTATGGAGATCCCCCAGAGAATTCCCAAGGAAATCTCAGCATATTTTCTACCCTTCCTTCCGCGATTAGGATCCCCTTGGATCTCAATCTGAAGGTTCTTCGAGATGACAAAACCCCCAAAAGCCCTCGACCTGGGAGATGCAGTGTCTACAAATGGCATCTAAGATTTGGGATTTGTTTTTCGTTTCCCCCTATACTCTCTTAGCTTCTAGAAGAGCATCAATTCAACCTTTCCCAACTTCATTCGAACGCCATAACCTATGTTATGGTGTTCATGACCCACTGCCACAATATGGGGATCGCCACTAGTTACGAGCTCTTTTGATCCCTCTACTACTTATCCCAGCATAGGATGTTGTGCACAAGCATATGGAGATCAAGGGAATTATCACTTTTAGTAATAGATCTTTGAAGCACCCTATCAAGATCTCCTCGGATTTTTGAGACTAGCACAAGCCACCTGTTTACACTTTTGAGTGCGGGGATGAATGTTACTAGGTCCATCGATGGAATTTGAAACCAAGGTTCGAGAATGCTTCCATGTACTCTGTGCCGGAGGGCTTGATCGCGGACAGGGACAAGTTTCTAGGGGAATACTTGGACGTCGTATCCTTCTTCGGGAAGCAAGGTTCTGGTTATGTCTAGCTCGGAGGTGTATGAGAAATGGGTGTATGGACAAACCCCAATTTTTATAAAGACAGCTCCTCTCACCCCCTCCTTCGAGAAGAATAAAGGGAGCAAGAGGAATGCGATGGTGGTAAGCACAGGAAGGAAAAGAAAAATACCCCTTCAAATGTAGAGCAAGGGGCTTCCAAAAGGCCGAAGAGAGCAAAATGTGGTCATTCTTTGAAGGTCACCTCGCAAGTGCTGCAAATTGAGCCGCCTATCATCAAAAGCCAAAGTTTTGCTGAGGGGGCCGATGTCACCACGAAGGAACCCCCCCCATTGCGTGAAGGTGTTTTCAACATTTCGAGCTTGATCGTTACTTCTTGTCACAATTTTATGCTCATTCTTCTCCCCCCCCCCTTTGTTTGTTTCAGTGGTTTTCTGCAACAATATGATTAAGTTCAAGGAGATGGAGGAAGAGATGTTTATTATGCCTTTTACCAAAAATTATGCCAAGAGCCTTTCCACCCAGCACCAATCTCCTCCTAAAACTCATGATTCTGAGACTGGTGCCAAAAGGTATCATGAGGGATCCACATCTCCTAACCCATCCCCTCAAAAGCATAAGATCAGCGATAACGAGCCCAATTCTAAGTCCAGAGCCAAACTCAGCTCAGTAGAGGGTAGCCTCGTAGCCCTGGATGTCATTGATCCCTTACTTGCTGCGGGCCCCGGGGTGGCTACCACAATGGGGGCCATGAAATCCATCTTTCGGGAGTTCCTAGCTAAGGAAAGTCTGGTCAAGGAGGCTAAGGCCACCTTCAGTCGTGCCAAAGAGTTTGAGGCTAAGGTGGGGGAGCTTTAAGAGGATCTCAACAATACTGCCTCCATTCGGGAGGCATAAGTGAAGGATCTTCAAGGGAATCTTGAGAAGGCTTCCTCCTATCGCGAGACGGAGGTAAAGAAGCTCCGGGAGAAGCTTTCGTAAATAGAGATGTATGTCAAGTCTTTAACCAATAAAAACGCTAGGTTGGAAAAGCTTTGCTCTACCGAACAACAGGTCTTCGTGCTCGAGGCCTACACTAATAGACTAATGAAGATCCAGGGGTTCCAAAGCTTCTTCAGGTCCTTGTCTGAGACCTACATGGTAATTTCTTGGAATGTTCATTCCACCATCATCAGCAAAGATCTTCCAGCTGAATATGCCACTATAGTGGAGGTGTACAAGAACAACTTCCGCCCCTCCCAGTTGGACTATCTCTGGTGGAAGTTTATTCAATATGGGGGCATCGAATTCCCTCTGCTCGAGCACATTAAGACTTCAGGTAGCCTTTTCACTGTCGAGGAGATCCGCAAGCTTGAGGTGAATAAAGATGACGAGTGGAGTCATCCGGAATCCCAGACTTGACCCAAGCCCAAGCGCATGCCTACTCCCTCAGCACCCCCTTCTATGGAGTGTATAGTAGGGAATGACAATAATGTATGAACGTTTCTCTTAGGAATTTTTTTTCTCGAGATTTATCCTTTCTATTCCCTATTTTCCTATTAATGAAAAGTAGTTCTCTTACTTATGCATTTTTAATTTTCTCTATCTTGTAGAGCTTAGCTTTGGTGCCTTACTTCCCCCTCCCATTAGAAGGGGCTCCATCTTTGATTTATTTTCCGAGTGATGAAAAAGTAGTACCATGAGATCGAATATTAGGCTTGGGATCATCGTATCATTTTCGGGCTGTATTGGTGTAGATCACTTCACCTTGCAGATGAGCTTCGAGCTGCGTACAAAGATCTTGACCTATAGTAGAGTGGTCTCTATGAAATGCAGAGGGATCTCCTCAATAATATAAGTCGTTTAAGGGAGGAGTGGGACACTTTAGCTACTGTAAGGGATGGGCTAGTCGACGACCACAAGCTCGTCCTCAAATGGTACCATTAGCTTCTCGCTGAAATCACCACCGATGCGGGGTTCGATTCTATCCATGTGTGTTTAACCGCTGTCAAAGCCTTCAAGACCTTAGGGGAAGCATCCTCCTCCAAATCTCGGGCAGTCCAACATTACCACCTCAAGGCTCATAAGCACTTAGACAATGTCAACTTCCTTCGTGGTTGTATTCGAACGGTTACCTCTGAGCTTGAGAGTTGTAAAACACAGAACCAATATCTTCAAGCTCAAGTGGAGCGCTTGGAGCAGTCGGTTAGAGAAACTGAGCAACTTTTCCTAAAAGCATATCAAGAGAGAGATAGGCTTGAGGAGGACGCCAAAGAGCACTAATGCACTTTTACTGCCTATGAAGATAGCATTCGAGCTTATAGTATCCCGCTTGGTATGATTGTGCCTACCCTTATCAAAGATTTTGAGGCATACCTCCAAGAAGTTGTGGATATCATAAAGCGCAAGAATCTTGATAAGCATCCTAAATATGGTGAATCTTATGATGAGTTCGAAAGGTAGCTGAACGAGATAAGAAGAAAAAATAAATAAGCTTCGAGTTCTCAGGCCTCCCAGAAGAAGAACTCTAAGGGGAAAAAGAAAAGTGTGACTTTGAGCTCCCAGGGTCAGCGTTCCTCCATACCCTGCACGATAAGCGGATCTATGTTCTCCCACTTGGGCCAACCTATAAACCAAGAAGGAGTAAATCTTCCCATGCCTTTGACTCAGCCAACTAACACTTCTCAAATGGGGCAGTCCTCAAGCTCAATGGTTAGCCAAGGACGTACTTCTAGCAACCACCAAAGGGAGCTATCTATGGGAATGGATTGAGGGGAACCTCCCAGCATGGGTTAGGGAAGTAACTCTGACAGGGCGGTTGAAGCAATGGAAGAGGAAGAAGATCCTGACAATGTTCCTCTGTGTCTGATGCCTAGGAATCCTATCGTAGGCCCCTCAACCTTATCCCAGGTACAAGAGATCACCTTTCAATATGAGGAGCAGCCAAATCTCATTAAGGATTTATTGAAGACCATAGCCCCCGTTAAGTCCAAAGTCATGGAAGACTCCTCCATCCCCTTAGAAGAGCTCCTACCCCCTTAGTGCTTAGTTTTTAAGGTAGACGTGGTATATGTTTGTTTGTTGAATTGTAATGTTGTAATTTCTTATTGAATGTATGTAGGGAACTCTTTCCCTTTGTTTTTAGTCCATATTTGGGTTTTGTATGAAATATATACAGGGTTCACCCCTTATTTACTAAGCGAGTTGTTGTGAACTCTCAGGGGGCTCAGCCCTTGCAGCTTAATTAGGTACCGTGGTTCTTTAAGGGATTTGATCCCCATATTTTCAAGCTATCATGGTAGTTTTACGTGTGCCAATATGGGGTTCAACCCAAAGAACTTGTTAGTTGGGATTTGAACCAAAGTTCTTGGCAGACCATTGAAGCATTTCAAGTGTATGCAAGGATTCGATCATTTAGCGCTTATGCATGTGTGGGGTTCGACCCAAAAGAGCTTGGCAAGACATTGAGGTCTTCTAAGTGTATGCAAGGATTTGATCCTTTAGCGCTTATGCATGTGTGGGGTTTGACCCAAAAGCGCTTGGCAGGCTTTTGAGGTCTTTCAAGTGTATGCAAGGATTCGGTCCTTTAGCGCTTATGCATGTGTGGGGTTTGACCCAAAATAGCTTTGCAGGCCATTAAGTCATTTAAAGTGTACATAAGGATTTGATACTTAAGCACTTATGCATGTGTGAGTTTCGACCCAAAAGCTCTTGGCATACACTATCTCCTGTTGAGAAGAGTGAGGTGCTTCAGCCTCCTTGACTCATAGTGTCTTCTAGTAAATTGGAATAATTTTGTGAAACACACTTCAATAGATGGTATCAAGGGTTGGGAAATCTCTTGGATTTACAGCAAGTATCTCTGTCGAAGGTATTCCTTGGCCTATAACTATTTTTGGGTAAGCTACTCCCTGGCTTGACCAAGTCTACTGAGATTTGAAAGAATATTACCTCTTAAGGTTTGAGGCATTCCATATGCGGGGAATTTGCTTATCTAGGGGAATTTCCAACACATGGTTGCCTCCGGGATGCGCTTCGATGACTCACTAGGGTCCTTCCCTATTCGAAGCTAGTTTTCCTGCAGGCTCCTTTAGGCTTTTTTCATTTCTCCTTATCACGAGGTCTCATGGGACAAATGGATCTTTCGGAACCTTCATTCATGATACCATTTGATCATTTCCTTCACCTTATATTTGAGTGGGACGCTCCTTCCCTCTTCTCCTCAAGACGATCCAGGTCCAGTCGGCGCTGCTCATCATTAACCTCCTGGTTTTCGTTGCTGATAGAAAACATTTGGAAGGTGGGAAAGCTTATCTCATCGAGGATTACCGCCTCCAAACCATAGACCATACTATACAGAGTTTCACCCTTGGCAAAGGATTCCATTTTTCTATACGACCAGAGTACGCTAGGTAATTTTTTGATCCAATTTTCTACTACCACTTCGATCCTGGACCTGATGCCATTGACAATGATCCAGTTCGTGACCTCCACCTACCCATTGGCTTGGGGATGATATACACTGATGACCTTCTTGCAGATATTTTATTCTTTGAACCATCTTTTGAACGGATCACTAACGAACTAGGTACCATTATCGGTTATGATGGTTCGAGGGATCCCAAAGAGGCAAATGATGTTCTTCCACCAGAAGCCTATCACTGCTTTCCTTTTTATGCAGGTTAAGCCTTCATCCTCGACCCACTTTGTGAAGTAGTCTACGGCCACAATCAAGTATCAGAAGTGGCATGGAGCTTTCGTGAAATAGATCGATTCCCCATTTTTTAATGGCAATGAGCTATTTATGTTCATCATTTATTTCTATGGAACATGAGTGATCGGTCTGTGCCTCTGGCACATGAGTGGCAGGCTTGGATATGCATGTTGACATCATTGAACATTAGACCGGTAATATCCCGCTACAAGGAGTTTCTTGGATATCGATTAAGCCCCTTGGTGGCTTTTGCACGCTCCCTCGGGAGTCTTACAGATTAGGTAGTCAGCTTCAGGGGAGGCTACAAATCAAAGAAGTGGCTGCAGATGGCCCTGTCGATAGAGCACATCCTCGTGGATCACATACTTAGGGGTCTTCAGTATGATTTTCCTTGCTCATAATTAGCGTTATCCATGAGTTTTCCTCCTCCACCATCATCACTGTCGTTTCTTCATCAAAGCTACGTTTGCTTAGTGTTTCCACCATCAAGTACCATTGGGATTGCAATCCATGTCTGATGAAGCCAGCTTACTCAAGGCGTCGACCTTGTGATTCTTTTCCCTAGGGACTTGTATTTGAGTGTAGTGATAGAACTGTTCGATGAGGGGCTTCACTACCTCCAAGTAGTGTTGCAAGCTCATTTCCCTAACCTCGTATTCCCCCTTGACTTGCTGGACCGCAATCTAGGAATCACTGAAAACATCCATGCTTCGAACCCCTAACTCTTTTGCTAGTTGAAGCCTCGTGATCAGTGCTTCATATTATGCCTCACTGTTCGTGGCCTTGAAATCAAAGTGCAGTACGTAGGGATAGTTTTTTTTTCTCTGAGTTCATGAGCAGGACACCAGCTCCGCTTTCCCCCAAGTGTGATGACCCATCAATGTACAGTTGCCACATTCTCTTGACTCTTTTTCATCATCAACTTCGATCGGTTCTATGGTTTCCACAATGAAATATGCTAAGGCTTTGCCCTTAATAGTTGTTCTTGGTTAGAACTGAATGTAATGCTTACCAATTTCGATCACCCACTTCATCATTCATCCCGAGGCCTTGGGCTTGAGGAGTACCTATCTGATCAGATGGCTGATAAGCAGGATAATCTTATGGCTCTAAAAGTATGGACGGAGCCATCTTATCGCAAGGAATAGGGCCAATACTAACTTCTTGAGGGCAGTATATAGTGTTTTTAGGCTATGCAATGCCCTGCTTATGAAGTAGATGGGGTGTTGTTCCATTTCTTTCTCCTTTACCAAAACTTAACTTATTGCTAATGGGAGGCCGAGATTTACAGGTACAAATCTTCCTCCTACTCCGGCTTCATGAGAGTGGGTAAGCTTTGCAAGTGCTCCCTTTAAGTCCCAGAAATCTTGCTCGCACTTCTCTGTCCATTCAAATTTTTTGTCCTTTCGAAACACATCAAAGAATGGAAGATATTTCTCGGTACCTTTAGAGAGGAAACGGCTGAGTGCAGCCAATGATCCGGTGAGCCTTTGAATGTCCTTAACTATTTAAGAAGGCTTCATGTTAATTAAAGCTTTGATCTTCTATGAGTTCACATCAATTCCCCTTTCCGAGACCATAAATCCTAGAAAATTTCTAGGTCCTACTCCGATCACGCACTTGGTTGGGTTCAGCTTTAGGTTTGCGTCTCGAAGTCGCTAAAAGGTCTTTTCGAGATCCAGAAGGAATTGGTCGTAGCTCTTTATTTTTATCACCATGTCATCTACATATATTTCCATATTCATTCCGATCTAATTTTTGAAGAGCTTATCGACCAACCTTTGATAATTTTCCCATGTATTCTTCAAGTCAAATGGTATTTTCTTATAACAAAACGTCTCAACGTCTGTGATGAATGGCATCTTTTACTTGTCCTCCTCTACCATGAGTATCTGGTGGTAACCTTTATGGGCATTGAATAAAATGAGTATCTTATATCCTGCTATTGCTTTGACCAGCATATCAATAGAATGCAGAGGGTAGCTATCCTTGGGATAACTTTTATTGAGATCCGTGAAATCTATGCACATTTGCTAAGCACCATCGTTCTTAGGGACCATAACAAGATTTTCCAACCATTTTGGGTAAAAAGCCTATTCAATGACCTATGCTCGAAGAATTTTATGGATTTTCTCTTTTATGGCTTCGAATATTTTAGGCACGAATAACTTTCTCTTCTGCTTGACAGGTTTTTGAGATAGGTCAACATTCAGCTTGTGAACCATCAACTGTTGGGGAACTCTTGTGAGATCGGACGTAGTCCAAAAAAAATACATCAGCGTAGTCATCAAGGAGGTTTTTTAGTTTTTCTTTTGTTAGGGGTGGTATCCCATTTCCCAAGGCCACCGTACGTGATGGTCTGAAGGGTAACAACTCAGTGTTCATAGGTCCAACTTCCCCATTTATCAAAGGCACTATATCCTCCTTCTTTGCTTCTTTCAGGGATATTTCCAAGTAGCTTTGAGCTATCGACTGATTCTACCTGATAATCACTACCCCTTTCGTGGTAGGGAATTTCATCGTCAAATGATAGGGGGGTCATATGGCTTGCGCTTGGCATATCCAGGACCTTCCCAATATCACATTATAGGGGGATATAGCATCGATAATGCCGAAGCTGCAATCGACCGTCACTTTTTTGTCTCCATCAGCCACTCTGATTAGGAGGGTTATAACACCCAAGGGGAGCATCGTCTTCTCATTAAAGCCTTATAGTGGTGAAATGGTTCTCCTTAAACTATCGCACCCCAGACCTAGCTAGTCAAAGAAGTTAGTGAACATTAATTCCACCTCGCTTCCATCATTGCCTTGATCACCATTGGATCCGCATAGGGCACTGGGTATTGGGTCTGTTTTGAAAAGGTTATGGCTTCCTCGAGTTGAAACTATTTCTGTAGGGGTTCTCCATGGGGATATATTGGAATTGGGCTTTAATGATGGTGTTCGAGGATTGGTCACTCACCACCCCATTGATAAAGTTAATTACTTTGTTGGCCCCTTCCCCTCGATTTCTATCAACTCGAGCCTCTAATTCGTTCCTACCATTTTCTCTTGGTTGAGTTTCAGCCCGTTCCCTATTATTTCCTTGTTGATCTTGACCACCCTGATCGGATCCCCTTTTGTAGGGTCTCCAGTGGCGTCCTCCTCCTTTTCCCTTTGAGGGACCTTCTCTCCTTGGTCTTTCGATACAGTCCTGAATTAAGCCTTCTTTCACACATCTTTTGATCTCCCTTTTTTCAGGTGGATACACTCATCTCTGACATGGCCACGCTCTCTGTGGTGATTACATAATTTTAGAGAATCCCTCTTCGAAGGTATGTTCTTCCCGGGAGGGGGATTCCGAAACAACCCTTTTGTGGATGGAATGTATCTCTAACTGAGTCTTGGTTAAAGGGATATAATTTTTTAAGCCTATGCTTGAAGCCTCTGACCTTTTCAGCCTTGGCTCTGAGGCTTTTGAACTCTTTTCCCCTCACCTGTCCCCTTCTCATTTCCTCTTTGTAGCTTCCTCAATCTTTGAGTATTGTTCAATGATTTCTTGTAGTTGTTGCAAGGTTTCAGGTTTCTTTGAGACCAGCTTCTTGTACAGGTTGAGGTTGACCACTCCGTTCATGTAGCCTAGGATAACACCACCCTCTGTGCGATTGATTACACTGAGGCTTTCATCCAAATATCGATGGTGGAATCCTTCTGTCGATTGGCCCGGCCTCTACTTGCTTTGGTAGAGAGTTCGATCAAGGTTTTACTGAACTGCTTATTTTGAAAAAAAAACTAGCTCAGAAATGCCCTTCCAAAGTCTCTATAGGGATGCAATGATCCCTTGCCTAGATTTGTGAACCATCCTTGGGCTTTTCCTTGAAGGTAACTCCCTATCAGCTTACACTTCAGTTGTCCGTTGAAGTCCCTCAAATTTATTAGATTAAGAAAGGTCTGTATGAACTCACGAGGATATGTGTCTCCGCTGTAAGTTAGGAGTCCTTTGGGTGGCTTTACATCGATGGGCCAACGAGTCACTATGATTGCCGAGCTAAAAAGGGAAGCTGCGACTTGGCCTGAAGGACCAATCAATCTATCTAGATCCCTTGTGAGGGTATCGCTCGACTCGTCCCCATGCGTGGATCTATGAATTGGATTAATGAAAAGAAGGTATCCATAGTAGGGATCTGGTACATCTGGTTTGAAGCCATGTATCCAGGACACGGCCCTCCTATGGCAGAGTTGTAATACAGTTGCTGCTACCCTTGGTGATAAGGGTCATATAAGGGGATCTCCGATCGAGGTCATGGGTACATTTAGTTCTCATAACCTGAGTAGCACCCCATCGGCCCGGCCTCTGGGAGATTAATCTCTCTGTTTGGTATGTGGGGGGGCCAAAATAGGCACCAATTATGCCAACGTCTTACCGGAACTAGGGAACAGGGGTTGAGATCAATCCTGGGCACCTATCTCCACGTTCAATGGGTAGGACACTCTCGGGATGACCTATAGCTAGAATCTTGGTTGCACTGTCAACGACATCGAGAGGGGTACCACCTGCTTTTAGATCATTGTATGGTAGAGTATTAGGTGGTTTACCTGATAGGTAACAGATGGGTTTGAAATAGTTGAGCCAGATCTTGCTCGGACGGATGAGGCACACTATTTGCACCTCAAATTGTTCAAGTGGTTCCCATGATTGCTTCTACATGTGAATCAGCCGAGCCTTCCGTGATCTGCGGTTTATCTTCCCTTTGCTGATATGCCTGGCTTTTTGAGGCAGGAACTCCAAAACATGTTACCCAGGGTTCAACACTAAACTCCATTCGCCAGAAAGGTATATTTTCCTTGATTCGAGAACCCTCTGGCATCGTCTCCATCGGGAATCGATCTGTGACGACCAATGGGGGGGCCTGCTCCCAGCACTTGGAGGGGCTGGGGAGTCAAACTGCATTTTATTGACTTTCCTCCCTTTTCTTTCCCGGTAAGGGAATGCACGTCCTCATCGGTGCTTAAGGTCCTTCCCTTAACTCTTTCACTTCTACACAGTGTGCTTGCCGTAGAAGTGGACATGAATGGAGAAACTCACATATATGACTAAACGGTCTCACTGGGCGTGCCAACTTGATGTGCCACCAAACCATCATCGTCAAGTCCACCGCTTCTCTGGTCGAAATCTGCAATATAGAACCCCCGAAGTTGTCCGGTGGGAAGATGCTTCGACGGTAAAGTTAGAATATGTCTTTCAATTAGGAATAAATAGTTGAGTATACAGTGTTACATCTTTTATTTATATATGTTGTTGGACCAATGGTTATTACCCTAAGAAAATAACCTTGAGGGTAATTTGTGAAATCTGGGATAGCTAGGCTAGGCACTTGGGCCTAGCATTAATAGCACACTATCACTGCTGTTGTTTCTTAGATGTCTAAGAAGAATTTCCTCACTACTGATGCAATTAAGAAGTAAGGAGGAATTGTAAGTTTCTTAATTCTCAACAATGATTTTTTAGATACTGTTATTGATGATTTTTGTTTTCTATTTGATGTTTTAGGTTTTTAGTATTGTTATATGTGTTAATGTGATGTTTTAATTTCAGCATTTGATGCTCGTGGTATTTTCATGCTTAAGTGTGCAATTGATGTTCAGTTTTGATTGTGTGTGACATCTCAGGGTTTTGTTACGATTTGAGCTAATTTTTGTTTTGTTGCTGTCGTTTCTTAGATGTCTAAGAACACTTTCCCACTATTCCTGTAATCGATAAGGAAGGATGATCAGTAAATTTTGTTATTTTTCAGATGTGATGTTTTAGAATCTGTTGTTGATGTTTCTCATTTTTTGTTTGATGTTCTAGGTTTTAAGTATTGTTATCTATGTTGGTGTACTGTTTTAATTTCAGTGTTTGATGCTTGTGGTGTTTTAGGTGTGCAATTAATGTTCAGTTTTGTTGTTTTGATTGCGTGTGACATCTTAGGGTTTTAATTCAATTAGTGCTAGTTTTTTTTGTTTCCATTTCTTAGATGTCTAAGAACACTTGCCCACTATTGATGCAATCGAGAATGAAGGATGATCTGTAAGTTTGTTATTTTTCAGATGTGATGTTTTAGATATTGTTGGTGATGTTTTAGGTTTTATGTTTGATGTTTAGGTTTTAAGTATTGTTATTTGTGTTGGTGTGATGCTTTAATTTCATTATTTGATGCTTGTAGTGTTTTAAGTTTGCAATTGATGTTCAGTTTTGTTGTTTATTGTTGTGTGTGACATCTTAGGGTTTTGTTACGATTTGTGATAATTTTTGTGTTGTTGTTGTTGCTATTTTTAGATTTCTAAGAATACTTGCCCACTGTTGCTGCAATCGAGAATGAAGTAGGAACGATAAGTTTTCTTTTTTTAAGCTATGATGTTTTAGATACTATTGTTGCAAGTTTTTTCTTTGATCTTTCATGTTTAAGCTCTAAGTAATTTTTTATATGTGTTGGTGTAATGTTATAATTTCAATGGTTGATGCTTGTGGTGTTTTCATATTTAAGTATGCAATTTATGTTCAGTTTTGTTCTTTTGATATTTTAGTGTGTATTGTTGATGTTTTAAAAATTTTATACAAATGTTTTAAATATTGTATGATGTTTCTCAATGTAGTTGTTAGTGATGTTATGTGTGCTATTGTGATGTTTTAATTTCATATATTGATATTTTAATTACTGTATGTGATGTTTTATATTATTTCACATGAATACTTTCCAAGCTAGAGATCTAAGATATCATTTATGATATATTAAAAAAATGCTATGACGAATCATGCTCCCGAAGGTGTTCCCTTGAACAGAGGACCAAAAATCGACCTTTGGTCATTTTGTAGATAGAGTAGAAGAGTCATCCTCTTCGAAACCTGCATAAGAGAAGGCAAGTCTGTGAATAAGCGGGCAACGAAGGAAAACAAGTCGAGGGAAAATAGAATTTGAGTTTTGGGATATATTATTTGAGATTGATTTTTCAGTTATGATGGTTGATTGTTAGTGTTAGTGTTGAGGCGCTTGATTGTTATTGATGTTTTACCTTGATTTGAATTTTTCCAAAATTTATGTTAGCGATATTTTAGGGCATTTGAACCCTTTTGTAATGAATGATGTTTAATGGTTCGATAGTTATGGCGATTGACGTTTTCACATGTTAACGTAAAATTTCAAATTAAAGTTTGCCACTTTTATTTGCTTGTTTTATATGTATTTTTTGTGCCAATGATGATTCATTGAATTCCTTTGATTTTAAATAGTCAGTGTATGATGTTTTATGCCTTGTTCATCTGTAATATACATAAACTAATACTACCTCCGTCCCAGAGAAAATGGCACACTTTTTGGTCAACTTTCTCAGACCATGTTTGACCATCAATAACTTT
>JAULKM010154692.1:0-16937 GCA_032355605.1 Rubia tinctorum
ATATAACAATACCTAAAGCCTAAAACATGAAACATCAAGCTGAAAATGAGAAACATCAATAACTGTATCTAAAAGATCACTGCTGAAAATTAAGAAAACTTACTAATACTCCTTCCTTCTCGATTGCAGCAACAGTGAGGTAAGTCTTCTTAGACATCTAACAAACAGCAGCTTCGTAAGAACAACTCACAAAACACAAAAAAAAACATAGAAATCCCCAAATATTACTCAGTATAACCTACACAAAGCTTAGAATATCACATGAACCAAAGAAAGTCGAAAAAAACAAAATATGCATAAAAATCATAATGAAGACTTTACCTGTGAAGATAAACGCAAAATGAAGGTCGGATTGTCTTAGATCACCAAAAATCTAAAATAAAACCAACAAAATCGCTAGAAAATGAAACGCATCTTTCCTGCGTTCATAGCAAATCACTCTGCGCAAAAAAATATGGAAGAAAAAGGACAAAAAGAGCGGTTAAATTGAAGGAATATGGAAGAGAAATGGATAGGAGAGAGAAGAATAAGGAGTTACGCTGGATAAGAAATGAGAGGAGAGAAAAATGTCAGAAAAATATGGGAGAATAAGAGGAAAGATTGATATTTATACTCGGACTTAAATATAAATTAACGAAATTTCACATCTAACCCCTGAACTTTTAAAACTTCAATTAGAAACCTCATGTTGAATTCTTTACAATTTAATCCCTAGTTTTACAGTAAGACTGTCTTATACAAAACTTTATCACATATATATATATATATATATATATATATATAATCACCCTATTAGTCATACAAATAATAAATGTACTTGTCTAACGGTTAGTTGGTGTAAAACAAGACTATGAAAAATTTAAATTTAACTAAAAATTAAAGGCTACTCCATATGTTCTTTTTCATCTGATTTGTATTGTATAGAAATTAAATTAAATATGGTGATCTCATTTTCAATAAAAGAAAAACTGAACTAAGTTTAGTGTACTTACCGTTGGTTGTTGGCTGCCAAGTCCATTTATTCATGTGATGATGATTACTACTACATTGCATGGATAAGACGAGAGAGGTTTCTTATTTATTGAAAGTCTCTCGGATAAGGCTTTGTTCCAATAATTAATGTCAGGTAATCTGGAAGGATGATAGAAGAAATTGGGGTTTTGAATTACCGAATCTTGGTAGCCAAGGGTCATGTTTAATGTTTATAGTCACCTCAGATTCGATAAGCTTACAAACACCTAATTTCAGTAGTAGTCTACCTTCTAGTATGGATCTCCATGTATATGATGGATCATTTACACATAATGAATTAAATTCCTGTTAAATTGAAAAATTAAAGTGAAAATAATAAACCCTGGTAGACTTGTGATCCAAGGTGGTCTTTTATTTAATTAAGAAAATCAAAATAGTTATTATAATAGAGTAAAATACAAAATATGATGCGGTATTCAATTCAAAAAAATATTAATTTCAATTTATTGATATTCTCTTAAATAAAACCACGTAATTCTCTTGAAACGCAGTGTGCTTGTTATTTAATATTTAATATAGCAATTCTTAAGTCTCTCAAAGAATCTTACTAATTTTTTTAAATTACCAAACTATAAATTAAATTAAATTAAATTGAACCAATCCATAAACTATATACTCCTACATAATTTAATTTAATCAATTTAAATGTTCAAATATTTAAATATTAAATTTAGTTCAATATATTTAATATTTGAATGAAATATTTGGATTCGGTATTCGAATTTTTTGCTCACATGGAGAAAATAAAAGGAACTTTTGTTATAAAAATCAGTTTATTATGTACGTTATGAAATAACGTGCTGTAGTAAAATGGTAAGTATGGATAATATTAAATGGATGAAAAGACTTTTATGTTTGTTTTGACTAACTGAACAAAACTGACTTTCTGTAATTTAAAATAATACTGGAAATGAACTTATCCGAATTGAATTACCCGATAATTTAAAAATAAATTGGTAACTATCATAGGTAAAAAAATAATTAAAAACCTTATTTTCATAAGTTTATGAAAAGATGAAGTTTAATTAGAATAATATAAAGGTAAAATATTTTGATTGCAATATTAAAATTTTATTATGCAACGTGCAGTAATTACACGTTTATGCCCAATTAATGCAATCTAGAAATGTTATCTTTATTTCTTCTAATTTGTAGGTAAAATTATAGTATTTGCATAATCTATGGAAATATCATTTTTCAATGTACGGACTCATGATCATATACCAAATCTTGGCATTATATTCATAATTTGAGTTTTACGGTTTTACCCACAAAATTATTGTTTGGTTAGTTTCTTTTACCAATACATTGTGTTTGAAAAAAAAAACAGGATCAGGTGAGTGGTGGGTGTGGACCACCACAGCACAACACACACGAATAGAGGGAATCGGGGTTGTATATATTGTAATCACTCTGGTTGCCTAATATTATATCAAAGAAATGACACATATTTTAAAAAAATAAAATGAGTGAAGTAGAGTAAAAAGTAAATTGCGTGGATGAAAATAATCTAGTATTTACCAAAAAAGACAAATACCAATATAAAAATTTTCCAAAAAAAGAGTATCAATATAAAAAAACCGGAGGGAATAAGTAAATAGAGAGAGGTAGATGGCGCGTTACACCAAAACCGACAATTAAGGCTGGGCGGAGGGGGTTACATTTTAATACTCCAGTTTATTGAAGGAATAATCAAGCTTTAAGCTGGATTTAGGTGCGTATCAGTTGTCATGTTTCACACTTTTGTCTCTTCTAATGCCGGTCCTTGCGCTTTGATTTACCACATAATCTTAATCCCTATTACCCCATATTTTATTATGAACAACTTTGGGCCTTCCAATTAGGGGTGTCAAAATACATTCGTAACCCGCCAATCAAGCGAGTTATTAAATTTTAAACCTGAGTGGGTATAGGTAACATGGATAATGAGTTAAACGGGTAACGAGTTAAATAAGTATTTAAAAAATATGGATCGGACGAATTGGGTTTTCGGTTTGACCGCGGGTACGACCATGATTTACGGTTTGTATATAAACTCGTATGGGTTGAAACCCACGGGTTTACCCATATGAGTTGGTATATAAACTCATATGAGTCACTATATGGGTTGAAACCCACAGGTTTACCCATGTGGGTTGATATATAAATTCATATGGTTCATATGTGGGTTGAAACTTGCGGCTGTACCCATGAGTTGAATAATTTTTTACCCGCCGGGTTGAGCGGGTGCTAACCCGACCCTTTTTTACCCGAATGGGTCAAAATGGATCGTACCCATATTTTTTAACAACTCATATAACCCAATCCATATTCAACCCGGTCTCCCATTTGCCACCCCTACCTCCAATTTATTAATTTATAACACGTTTCTCTCTGATTTTGGGAATTCACACAATTGTGCCACTCATATTTGCCGAACATAAATTATAGTGTACCTTAGAAATATCTTCCGTATCATATCCCCGGAACTACAATTTGATGATAACTACTAGGAGATTATATTTCACAAAAGATGCAACATAATTTATCTTCAAATTTTAAAATACTAAAAATATCAATGTATTACTGGGAATCAAGTTTGTATTCGGGAGATACCATATACTTATTGTTTGCCGAAATATAACGCGACTCCCATGATGGTGTTTTGGAGAATCTATTCCTTTTCTTTAGGCCTAAACAAGATATTTTATTTTAAAAAATAATCAGTATTGAGAAAAATGTCCAGCTACAATTATAATAAATGAAATTGACATTAAACTCAATAAGCATTTAACAATTATTAATCTATTGCAATGATTTATAAAATACACGTCAACCAGATTGATCGTCTGTACTAATCCAGTTAGGAGATTCAATAAAATTGTAACATTCCCATATGGGATATTAACTCGCTTCCTGTGAAAATCAAGATCACTTGACAGAGAGTAGCACATCACGTATCAAACACTTCGCCAAACAAGAATTTTCAACAACTGCAACACCACTTGATCCACGATCTATGTTGTTCAAACTGTAGACACTTTGAAAAATACAAATCCGAATCTTCCAAATTAATGGAAAATATGATAACACAACAAAAATACAAAAACACAATTTGTGCAACAGGATCGAGAACAAAACATCGACGCGGACAACCAAATCAAGTGATCATCATTAATACAACTATCTAATCTATCAGGTCAAATAACTATACTAATGTATGGAGATAAGTCCATTTTTATTAATAATATAAACGCTTAAAGAATATCAAATGAAAAATTATTGATTCCCCATCACAATGGGAAGATGGGGAAAAGAAGACTAGAAAAAAAAGTTTGAGTTCTTGAGATTGGGGTTGAGGACGCCAATATCAATAGATGTCCAGTATTGATAATTTAAAACAAATTTTAATTTTTTAACACTTTCACTATCCCATCATAAGCTGCAGTGTACTATTCATTCGGTCAAAATTGACTAATTCAATTTATAAAATTCTATTGATTTATAAGTAAGGATATTATCACGTGACATGATGTTAGGTTTGTTTTAGTGTGCATTTTCATAATATTAAAAAAATTATAATTTCTGAGCATTTGATCGGCGTTCACCGACACCATAGGAAGATCAGGGAACGACCGAGGTAGGAAAAAGATAACAGTTCAGCTCGTAAGGAAGGAAATCAAAGAAAGTGGAAAGAAAAACGAGGGGTTCAATGGAGAATTGGGGAAAAGGGGTGGAGGAAGAGATTGTTGTGAAAATTGGAAAAGAGACAATGGAGGTTAGTCAAATCAGAGGGATGAAAAAAATGGTAGAGAAGGATCGGAAAACTCAAACTCGGATTCAAAGTAAAACCCTAATGGAGGACAAGCAGATCAAAATGGTGGGACAAAAAGCAGCCCGAAAAAGATTTTCATGGGGTGAACGAGTAGATGAAGAGGAAACACAAAGATGGGCCTCACCTTTTGAAAATCAGCAAGAAGTGAGACAATACAATACAATCAATATTGATGGAATGGAGCTTGGAGAAATCACAGATAAGGATATCGAAGAAGGTGTGAAATAGTGGGAGAATTGTATTGTGTACAAAGCAATGAGATGTAA
The DNA here is from genome assembly GCA_032355605.1 of Rubia tinctorum. NCBI lineage: Eukaryota > Viridiplantae > Streptophyta > Magnoliopsida > Gentianales > Rubiaceae > Rubia > Rubia tinctorum. The sequence continues at coordinate 5,113 of JAULKM010154692.1, forward strand.
TCCCCCATTCAAGGTACCTTGAAAATATGGCAATTGCATATGGGTATTCATGGTAAAAGTGATCTCAAAATCTGTATGTGATGAAATTGTTGAAGAGGGTATGATTGTATTTTATGGTAAGCTAGTGTTTGTGAAACTGTGGGAAGGAGATAGATTTAAATGAACCTAAATATGTGCTAGTTTGGTTGCAACTCCATGATCTCCCACTAGTTTATTGGAAGCCTAAAACTATTTGCAAGATAGTGAGTCCTATAGGACGATCAATTTGTTTGGATAGAGGTACGACTAAGAAAGAGATACTAGCCTATGCTAGGATTCAAATAGAAGTTTAAATTGCTGATTCAATTCCTGATAAAGTGTTGTATGTAGATGAAAGAAAGGTTATTGTTTAGCAAAATCTTATTTTTGAGTGGAAACCACTGCTCTGTTCTAGTTGTAAAATGTATGGGTATACAAAATTTGAGTGCAGGAAAAAGGCAGAACAGGGTTTTAAAAAAACAAATGCATTCTTACCAATACAGAAAGGGATGTACACAAGGAAGGTTGATCAGGGTCTTAATGGTAAAGGAGATGGATGTTGTTATTGAATTGGCACAGAGATCAAATTTATTGAATGAAGAGAATTTGGGTATTGAACTAAATAGGGGGCATAGAAAAGAAAAACCACCTGATAATGAATAACATTATAACCCGGAATATTAGAGGATTAAATAAAAGGGCTAAGCATAGTGAGGTGAGAAATTTTTGTTTGAGAAACCAAGCTAGCTTGCTTGGATTATTAAAAACAAAAATTAAAAAGAGAAAGAACAGGAGACATAGAGTAGAGTGAGACTTGGCTAGAGTTTAGTAACCAACAATACATATGAAAAAAGAGGAAGAATATAGGTTGCACGGAAATTAGATGTTTATTATATAAGGGCTCTAAATGTGGATCAACGGTGGATAGATTTTGAGTGCAAAAAGAAGACTAACATCAGTATTTTATTTCACACCATGGTATATGGGTTTAATACAACATTGAAGAGAGAGTTTGTGGATGTTTTTGAAATTACAAGGATTGAGGGATAAGACATGACTAATAATGGGGGATTTCAATTCCCCATTGAATCCAGCTGATAGATAGGTGGAAGCCAAATAGAGGAGAAAAAAATGGAGGACTTTAAACTAGCAGTTGAAGAATTGGAATTGAAAGAAATAAGAACAATCGTCTCTATCTATACATGGTGTAATAGAAAATTTGGGGATGATAGAGTGATGAGCAGTGTTGACTGAGGATTGGAGAGTAATGTCCGGATGGATGATAGCCGTGAAGCATTATGTGAAATAAAAAAAATGAGTTAGTTTCATATCACTTACCCCTAGTGGTCAAATTCAGTCAGAAGAGAGAAATTATGGAGAAACTTTTTAGCTTCTTTAATATGTGGACCAAATGAATAATTGGAGAATGCACAGGTGGAGCTAAATGAAAATCACGAATCAAGAGAACTGCAAGAGATAGAGCAGAAGGCAAGACAGGAAGCAGAAAAATAAAAGAATCCGAGTTCAGTTTTCTTCAACAAAAAACAAAAATGCAATGGATGCTCAAGGGGGATAGACCAACCAAGGGTTTTTATGATTCTCTGAATAAGAGACAGTACCTGAACAAAATTGTAACTCTGAAAATAGATGGGAATATGGTATTTGATTAAGGGAAAATAGAAGAGGGATTGATTAATCATTTTAGATCTCAAATTGGAGTGGAAGAAAATGTTACCGGAATTGAAGATGGGATAGTGTGGCAAGGAAATGTGTTTAGTACAGGGCAACATTAAAAAGGCATTATAGGGGGATCAAAGCTGCAAAAAGTCAAGGCAAAGATGGTTATTCGAGTTTTTTTCCAGGCAATCTTGGGATGTAATTGGAAATGAAATCACAAGTGCAATGCAGGGTTTTTCTCCATAGAGGATGAAATACTCAAGGTCTTCAGGAATGCAGTAGTCACACTAATTCCAAAAACTGATCAACCCCAGACATCATCTAATTTCAAGCCCATTGCTTGTTGTTCTGTACATTATAAATAATCACTAAAATTTTGAGTGTCGGGATAGGAGATGTCTTATTAGAACTGATTAGCAATAATCAGAGTGCATTTGTGAAAGACGGGTACATTGCATATAATATGTTACTAGTTTAAGAGCTACTTAACATGTATTTGGTTGAAACTACAAGACTAAGTTGTGTATCTCAAGTTTATATTAGCAAAGCATTCGATAGTATTAACTGGGAATTTTTTATTCTCTGGCTAAGAATGTTGAAGTTCTCGGATATGGTACTGGATTGGATTTAAAATAGCACAATGAGGTCTGACTTATGTTTATCATTTAATGTCGGGTATATGAATTCGTTTGTGGCTAAAAGAGGGGTTAGAAATGGTGATCATGTTTCTCCTCTTTTATTCATAATCCATATGGAGTATTTTACCAGGTTGATGATGAAGGAAATACAACATGGTAAGATTGATTACCATAAAAAATTCAAGAAAGCAGGTGTGTGCACATTATTATTTGCGGATGATCTCTTACTTTTCTATGGACCTAACACAAAAACAATGAATGGAGTGAAAGAAGCATTGAGAAGATTTAGGGATACTACAAGCTTAGCAATAATTGAGAAGAAATCGAAAGTTTTCTTCTCAATGATGGATGAGGCAGAAAGGGTGATGTTGGCTTCAGTTGTGAATGTTGAAAGGGGTGACTTTCCTATGAAGTATTTAGGACTACTTTTGTCATAAGTTAAATGGAGAAAATATTATTGTGAAACACTCATAGAGAGGATTATAACTAGAATATAAGGGTGGAGTTCAAGGAATATGTCTCACGTGGGAAGATGCAATTGATAAATGAGGTACTGAGAAGCCTAGAAAGATATTAGAGCAGTGTTTTAAGCATACCTAAGAGTGTTCATAAAAGGATTACACAGATCTGCACGTGTTACTTCTAGGGTAGAGAAGAAGGAGTTAGGGGATTCTTTTTTGTCGCATGGAGCTCACTGTGTAACAACTATAAAAGTAGAGGCATGGGGATAATGGATTCGAGTATATGGAACAAAGCAGCGTTATGCAAACATTTGTAGGATATGTGTCAAAAGAAGAACATATTGTGGGTGAAATTGATTCAAGAATATTATTTGGGAGGAAGGAGCTAAAGGAGTGTAAATACTCATACACCCATAGTTGGCCTTGATGAATCTTGATGAAGTTGAAAGAAAATATTCACCCGGTGCTGGAGAATTGCATCAACAGAGAAGGTAAACACGAGATTTCAATGATCTATGATACAATGAAAGGTGGTACTGTTAATAAGTGCAAAGAGTTGACTGTTTGGCATACAAAACCACAATCAAATTAAATTTCAATTAAATTTGATTTGATTATACGCTACAATTTGTAGTTCGTTTTCATTTTCTCCTCTGTTTGGGTAATTTCTGGCCGCTCCGGCGTTTCTCTCCCCATGTGTTAGTTGCGTCAACAGTGCGGTATGTAGTCCAACGTTTTTTGCGATATTTTTCATTGTTGTTTTTGTTATTTTGTAGATTAAACCGCAGATATGACTTGGAGTAAAGCTTCACGAGAGATTGGGAGTTGTAGCCTTGATAATATCCAATATACTACGGCCGAAATTTGTACTAGACCTTTTGAGGCGGATCCTAATATTATGGAAGGTGATTTTCTCTTTTTCCATTTTATGCATTTATTGAACCTTTTGCTTTATACTATATTTTTATGATTTATTTGGGTTTGAGTGTTTGAATCTATGAATTTTTTACGTGTTTATTACAAATCTTTCTTTGGTCTAGGGTTTAATTAAAATTTTATTTAATATACAATTAAATTAGTTTTTTCTTTCATTTTGCGTATTGGTTTGTAGTTGTAGTGCAGTTTATGTTTTAGTTACTCATTGATTAATCTGTGACTATGTGGGCTGATTTTTGTGCTAATAAGATGCAAAGTGTATTGGTTTGATTGGTATGTTGGGTGTGTTGTTATTGTGTGGGAGTACTGCTAATATGTGGTTATGCAGTGTGTGTTGTTATTGTGTGGGAGTACTTCTAATATGTGGTTATGCAGTGTGTGTTGTTATTGTGTGGGAGTACTGCTAATATGTGGTTATGCAGTGTGTGTTGTTATTGTCTGGGAGTACTGCTAATATGTGGTTATGCAGTGTGTGTTGTGTGCTAATAAGATGCATAGTATATTGTTTGAGTTGTGGTGTGTGTGTGTTAGTTTGTGAGCGAATACTGCCAATATGTGGTTGTGCATGAGATTAAGTGAGATAGGAAAATATTTTTAAATTTGTACTTGTTTAATACTTTTGCATCAATTAGCATTATTTTCTGTTTAATATAGGGTATACTGTTCCAGGAAAAGTCGTTCGTACGATTATTGTGTAAATTCCTTCTACAGGTATTATGTGATTTAATTTTTTAATGTCTTTTTTATGATTATATTTGTTTATCTTTGATCTCTTTGTTTTTCCTTTTACATGAAAAGAAGTCATGAGAGTGGATAATATACCTAAAATCTCTGCAGTTTCTACTGTTGTGAAAGATACTGGTAATGTATTATAGTTGCTATCCTAATTATATCTTTAATTCAGTTATTTATGTGAATTTTTACAGCCGAAATGTGAAACTTTAATACACTGTATATGTTTCTTAAATTTATGATCTGATGTGTGGCTTTGTAGACGAGTTTTGATTGCATTTAATCATGTCTTTTTATGAGTTGAGATTTGTACATTTTTATATACACTATATTTTTTTATAAGAATCTTAATTTATTTACCTCTGTGTTTTAGTACTTAATTTTTGTGTTCATGTAATTTCTTTTGAATTTAGAAGAAGCTCCTGGACTGAGAAAGTACAGTCATTTATAATTAAAAAATTTGACAGAAGAAGGTAAATATTTGTTGACTTTTAAAATTTCATATTTTCATACTCTCCATATTTTTTCTGATTATCGGTTGTGCATTTTCCATTATTTAAGAGCTATGTTTTGTGAGAAAAGAAAGAAAAACAACTTTAACATTATGATTTATAATTTTTAGCTCATTTTGTTAATAGATGATTTTGGTGTTTAAGTTCGAATAATTTGTGTTTCTTCATAGCGGGTATTGTGAAAATGTTGGGGAAAAGTGGAATTAAAGCTTCAAAAGATAAGGAGGCAAAAGTCACTGGATCTTCTACTTTAACTTTGACAATTTATTTTTACGATTGCAGTATTAATTTTGTCTTTTCTTCTTCTAATGTTTATTGGTTTAGGTTTGATATTGGCTGTGTTTCTTTTCTTGATTTTTACATGTGGCACTATAACTTGAAGATGTCATTACTGATCCCTAGTTTTGATTATTTTAAAATTTTGTTTTATTCTTATCTATATTGATTTAGTTCTAGTATTTATAGTATTTATTATTTTGGCTCTTATAGTAGCACAAGAAGATGAATGTGTGATTAGTGACCCACCAATTTTGACTTTGAAAAGAGAACCTGTAAAGTTTTAAATTATGTACTTTCTTGTGCTACTACTATAAGCAATATCACTTAGTGTATTTTGTTATTTTAACTTTTTTAAATCATTCATTCATAGAAGTTGGGGAGAACGCCTAGCGGCTATTATGTATAAGAAATCTAATAAAAATATATTTTATGCCAGAATATTAACTTGCTTTTGGAAAAATTATGATCATTTGGCAAAGGGCAGCGTATTAAGCATCATATTACTGCGCTGAACAAGGATCCTCTACGGTCGTAACACCAATTAATCCAAAGGACAATCTATACTGTCTAAACTGTAAATACATTGAAAAACAAAAATCGACACATCCAAACACATGGAAACCTAATATGAAAACACAAACAAAATCAATAACACACAAATTGTACAAACAGATTGAGAACAATACATCAATACGAATAACTAAATCGAGTTATCATATGAACAAAACGATCTAATTGATCAGGTTTAAGAATAAAACTCATGCATGGAGATAAACTCCACACTTATTCTATAACATAAATATTCATAGAATGTCCATTAAAATATACGATTGTTTCCCATCTTCCGTTAATAAAAATATATTTAAAGGATGCAATCGCTTCATTTGTTCAACATGAAACTGGAGCTTCTTCAGTTAAGCCTGAAGTTGTAACTCTATATCCTCGATGGAAGCCATGAAGGTCTGATGACGTGGACTAAAATGAAGATGAAGTGATGTTCAAAATTCCATAGAGAATTCAGATGAATGTTATGACTAAAAGGGTTGCAAAAAATGTAGTTTTATTGATTTTATATTATGCTTCATGTATTTATCTAATATTGTAAGTTTCAATTCATGTTCTAATCATTCTTTTTGGTGCTCTTTGTAGGACTATGAAAAGGTCTTGTTCATTGTTAAGCGGAACTTTTGGTGTAACCCACGGCATGTGTGAAAGACTGGGAAACGTTCAGCGTGATAGGGGTGAAGTATTGGTGAATTCCCATCCACAAGAAGCTACTTAAGCAACTCTCAATCAGTCTCAGTCATTGGATGATTCTCAACAGTTTTGGTTGAATGAACATCTGTTGTCAATTCTTGACAACAGTGTCAAGAATTTGATGATGAAGAAGATAACTCATAACTTTTTTTAATCTTTCTTGCTTTTGAGTGATGAAGATTTCGCTAGAAATCCATAAACATTAATAGTAGTGGAGTCCCCGACAAAGGGAAATAAATGTCCTACGAAGAAGAAATTGAGAGAAAAAAGTAGTTTTGGTGGTTCAGATGTTGATTGAATGATAAATTATGTTAATTAAATGATGAATGATTTAGATACTTTTATTAAGTTCATAATGTACTTGTTGGATGTTTAATTTGCACTTTAGTGTTGAATTATGAATTGTAGTTTTTGTTTTACAAGTTCCAAATATGATTAGTTTAATGGTTTAAATCTTTAGTTTCATTATTTAAATGTTTAGTTTGGATTTTACAAATTTAATAAATTTTCAGTTTTAGTTCTTGTGATGACCATTTGAATGTTTATTGTCAGAGCATTAATATTTTAGGTGGTTTAGTTTGGGTTCTTGAAATTTAAATTTCTAACTGTATCTTTGGTTCATGTACCTTACTTAGTATATAGTTTATTATTTTAAACATAAGTTTAAGTATACTGTTGGTTTGAACATTATCTATTGTTGACGGGTACTTTACTTCAGGTTCTTTGAATAGTTAACGAGCCATTTAAAGTATTAGTTTTACAATTCACACGATGTCTATATAATAATTCTATATGTTTAAGAGATTGTTGAAGTACAAATAAATGTTTTTATGCAAGTGCTTGAGTACTGTATCATTACTATATAAAATTGAAGCCCACAACTCTATGTTGGTTTGGTGTCTTTGTACCAAAATCTTTTGTTTTTTCTTTCTTTCTTTGCTTCCATACTTTAATTCTACTGATTCTTCCTTTGTCTTTGTGGGAGATGGATTATGTATTGCTGGTTGTTTAGTGAGTGAAGATTTTACTATACTAGTGCTTGAAGTTTCAGTTGCGTTTATATTGTTTTGAAGAAAAAAAAATTCCTTGATATTTTCATGGTCTTTCTTGAAGCAGTCTTCAAGAAGTTGATGGGTTCTCATGCCGCCTTCACATTTTTAGTAGTTTCTTGCCATTTGGTATGGCCATGGAACTTTGTTTTTTTACTGTGTTTGGTTCTTAACTTTCTTGTATTGCTTCAATTTGTCACACATTTGTATTTTAGTCAACTTTTTCCATTGCTTTGGAATGTACTGTGGTGGTATTTCATTGATAGAATTTGTGCAATATGAGAATAGAGTAAAAGCTTATCATACCTTGCATGCAAAGATAGATAGATACTTAGTAAGAAACATATTTTCAGTAGTTGTGAAACACATGCAAAAGACGAACTAACGATAAAAACATTTAAGCTAACTACTCTAAGTTATGAAGTAAATATTTTAATGTATGTACTTGTTGTCTGACATTAAAAATCAGAAAACATTTCCAGAGTATGAACTTATAAACCACACATATGAAACAATAACCTTAATATATGAAGTAAATAAGTTAATATACTTAGGATATACTTGTTTTTTTCAAAAGTTTTGCAAGAGCATTTTACTTTTACCACTTCACTTTGTTGCGTGAAACAGATAATTTCAACCTTTGTCCCATCTTCTTCTAGACTAACTTCATGTTTGGCTGTTGTTCCTAGGCTGAAAACTTTCAATGATTTGGTTTCTAATGCAAGCTTGCATTTCTTCTCAAATTTATAGTACATGACAATGTTTACTCTTGAGCTGCATGTTTGAGTATTTTTTAACGTTCCATCTGAATTTGGCACTCAATTTGAGCATTAATTTTCGTTTGCTATTTTATTTGCCTCCATCAATCAATAGTCTCATTAAAGATGGTTAAAAATCCATTGAGCGCGGTAGTTTTGTTGGCATTGAAAGACAAAACTTTAGTTGTAAAGTCACTTCGTTGGGATGAAAGAGTTCCCATGAAGAAAATGTCCTTGCTCATTGTAGGGCACCACTTGTAAAAAAGCACATGAACTAAAGAGGTAAGCACTTGCAATAAGGAGATAAACATATGAACTAAATAAGGCCATATCGATTGAACTTGAATAGTATCACTTTTTCAATTATTTTTGTCATTACACGGTCTTGATCTTTACTCCCTCTGTCTCACAGTTTTGACTTATTTACTTTTTTACGATTTTCAATGATCATGTTTGACCGTAAATATCTCTAGCTACATACAACTATTCTGCATAAAAAAATTCATATTTATAAAATAGATGTTTAGATTAATCTAACAATATTTCACATAATAATTTTTAATAAATATATAATTTATATTTAGGGTCAAAATTTACTAAATTCGACTTGGAAAACGCAAATAGGCCAAAACTAGTGGGACAGATGGAGTATTTGTTCTTTATCTCCCATTGATTTTCTAAAAATATCGAAAAGTCATTAAATGGATGATTTCTTATCGACAATGATAGCACAAATATCACTATATTAACACAGTTGTTCATTCCTACTATTGGAGTGCAAATCAAACTTTATTTATTCATTTTGTATTTTGCATCAAAGACAACAAGACCGCCATAGAGTGAATAGTTCTCCTTCATCATTGAGTCCCTCCAAAATAATGTGGTTAGTTTACCCTCCTCGTCTACTTTCACTTTAAATATGAAATCTTCCCCATCGGTATTTCTTTTGTGACAACCTCTCAGTTACTTGTTGAGCATCATCTCCTTCAATTTCTTTTATGCGCAGTCTACTGATGAAGTTCAAATGGTCTTTAATAGTATAACCTAAACTATGTATACCCTTAACTTCATAAGTCATATATTTTAATCTATGACTAGGTTTCAAGCATGCTGCTTTCATTCCTTCTATAGCGTTTACTTTCTGCTCCATAATTTTCCTTTCACTTCTTTGAAAATACTGTAATTCAACTCTCTTGAAATCATGATTGTGACCGGTCACATGATGTTGCACTTTATAGGCACCTTTGATGAGCATTGTCTGAACTTTAGCTTTGCACCCTGTGCTCGTTAATATTTTCCTTGTTTTTATTTTAAATTTTTAGTAGTCTCTTCATTAAAAGTTAAGTTTTGATGGAGGGTGTTCTTGGTGTTCACTCTTTACTTTTGTGCTTCCTTGATGGTTCACAAAATACTTCTCTCTGATGATTCTGTCTTTTATACCTCGTTGTGTTGATAATCATACATCAAACCCCAATGCGTTTGAATATTTTGGTAAAAAATCATGAAACTCCCGTAACATTTTTGCTCTCAAACCTATTAAACAACTTGTGACATCTACTTGAGATAAGTCGCTCGAATTGTAGTAAAAAAACACATCGATGAAACTACATCCAACAATATATATGTGTACACACACAATATAGACACACACCTTATTTCATATGTTTATGTAGTTTTATAGTATTTGTAAGGGGTTAGTTCAGATGTTCCAATAATATTTAAGTAATAAAAAAATCGACCTTGATGAATGTTTGTTGAATTTCCGATTTCAACATCTTCGCTTCTTTCTCCTTTATATATAACGGTTTCGTTTCCCTAAATTTCTTCATTTTCCATGATTTATAACACCAAAACCTTCCAACAAATCCGATTATTAGATTTTAGAAAATTAAAGTTACAGTGCATAAAAATTAAGATATGATATGGGTCGGAGATGAAGCTCCCCTTTAAGGCTGAACACTTGGCCACAACTCCATTCTTGGGCCTAGGGTCATATCACACTTTCAGCTGAGTCAAAGCTCAACCATCACGCATAAGATCCCCTGGTATAAATATATTCGTGTGGGATTTCCCTCATCAATTATGATACATCAAATATATGATAACTTTATTATAGTATGACAACTTTTCCTACTAGGAAAGTAGATATTTATCCTAGCATGATTGGATGATCTCTCTTGGATCAACCACCATAAATACCAAGTTATTCCATTTTTATATTCAATCAATTCTCAATACTTAGATTAAACACTTTTGATCTGATTTTACCGTCAGAGTATCTCCCCTCCACTGTTTGTTTCGCAGGAGTGGCACTACAAAGCAAGGTTTGGCTACCGAGATTTTGGTTCGACACACATTAATTGTCTCTTCCGGTGGGACCAAATTGTCAGCAACCAATTACATTATTCAATGACGTCCGCAAGCAGAGTTGTTTGTGGTGGACCACCGCTAGAAGGATCTCATCCTTCACAGGCAAGAGACGTTCCGTAGGCCCCAAACACATCATTAATGACGGTGGATGCAACGACATCTCTTTCTAGTGGCGTGTGTCAACTGAGATATGAACAACTCTTCTTGATATCCATGTATTCACTTACATTCAGTTTTAATATTACATAAACACAAGGATTTCAGACAAGCATACACATAGTGCTTAACAAAAAAACACATATATAGAGATTCAACTATCAAAATTATACTACTAAAATTTTAAAATGATTCATTCCAAATAAAATTTTGCCCTTAAGCTCATCAGAATACACATCTTTCTTCTCGAAATAGATTGTGTGTTTCATACTTAAATGCAGACACATGGTCCATCTAAAATTTCCCCCCTAAGAAATTCACGTTTATTCCTCTCTAATTGCTTATAAACTCTTATATTTTAAGATTAAACTTTCTTTATGCATACAATTTCATTCACATTATGGATCTTCTTCTCTAAAAAAATAATTATATTAGGGTGCCAAGGTGGAGGGTTTAATGTTCAATAAAACATTACTAACTATTACTAGAAAATTATAGTTGCACAAAAAACATAAATTAGATAATGGAGATGTTAGAGAAATATAGAAAGGAAAGAATAAAAATGCAGTGGGGGTTGATACAAGCACTGTTATTGTAGAATTTCAAGGTCAGATGCAAATTACTCCAGTCCAACATAAGCATGCGCCTTTTTTATATTATAAAATTGGTGACTACCCATACTATATTAATCAAACAATATAGGTAAGTTTCTCTTTAATGTTGTTCACATGAATACTATTCATTTATACTAATAAAATAACTTACGAATTTTAAATCTTAATACTCTTTCATAAAAAATCTATTCCTACCAAAAACCCTACGTTGTCGCCAACTCTTTTCTTCCTCTGAAGGTTTTTTTCTCCATCTTCTTTTCCCCATCTCCCCATGTGGAGATGGGAAAACAGTAATTTTTTGAATTGATATATTTTTAATGATCATGTTATTGAATAAGTATGCATTTGTTTTTATACATTAGTATTGT
>JAULKM010154703.1:5464-16937 GCA_032355605.1 Rubia tinctorum
GGGGGAATGAGAGAATGGCACATAGGTGGGGTTGGAATGCTGCGGTGTTGGCCTAAGAGATGTGGACGTATTGACTAACCTGTCCTAATCATCACTTCATCGGATTGGATCCTCCCACGTTTCACCCGCTTCCATCTCCTACTGCCACGCGCTCCACACCCTCACACCTACCATTATTGCCATTCAATCCACCACATTACTCCCTCCGTCCCACCTTAAATTGCACAGAATTTTTTTCACGCTTATCGAAAAATTTATCTAATCGTTAATATGTTTAACTACGTATAATAACGGAAAATAAATAGTTACTTTTCAAAAACTACTTGTTATGACGAATCCAACAATATCACATACGATATTATTATTTTTATATATTTACTTAAATATGTGGTCAAAGTTTGAGTTGGGACAGATGAAGTACCTTACTTCGTTCTGTTTCTTGCACTCCCTCTATCCCAGCTGTTTTTCACAAAGAGAAAGAGGGACTCAAAATCTTGACCATGTTAAATGGCAGAATTACCCTCATCTATCATCCATTATCGCCTTTGTATCCATCGTCACCACCACTTCCATCCTCTGCCACCACTGACACAACCACAACAGACTCACCTCCTGCAAAAGATTACAACACCCACATCACCACCTTCACCTAGATTGAATTCAAAAATCGAAAACCTCAATTCAACAAAATCGACAAAATTGAAAACTTTAATTAGAATGGTGCGACGAAATCGACAACGAAGAAGAAGCAACAGAGACAAAGTCAACAAATGGAGATAAAACGAAATGGAGGAGATAGGTGAACGATGCGACGGCGACCATGGAGGAGATGGGTGAATGGTGCGGTTGAAGGAGAAATATATATGGAGGGGAGATGCAATGAAAAGAGAAGCGGGAAGAAGAAGCAAAGAAGACAAAATCGACAAAATGGAGATAAAACGAAATGGAGGAAATGGGTGACGGTGCGGCGGCGACCATGGAGGAGATGGGTGAATGGTGCGACAGAAGGAGAAATAGATTTGGAGGGGAGATGCAATGGAAAGTGAAGCAGAGAGTTAGATTTTAGGGATAGGTTAATGGTGAATGTTAAGAATTGCATGGGTAATGAAGTCATTTGTTTTGCTGAAATTTTCCCAAAGAGATAATTGTTCAAATTCATCTGGGACGCCCGTAAAAGGAAACTGTGCAAATACAGCTGGGACGGAGGGAGTACCAATCATGGCGGCTCCTATCATAAAACTAGGGTTATCCATGATCTTATATATTGTGTTGTAACTCTATCAACCACCAATGTGGGACACTAACACTAATCAGTGGTGGAACTGAACTAGGGCGAGTAGGTGCAGTCGCCCCGGTAAACTCCAATGAATTATGGGAGTAATATTGTTCATGTCTTTGTCCGCCCTGACTCATTAAAATTGAGAAGAGTTTCGCTCAAGAAGAGAATTTGTCCGTCTCGGAGAGATTTGTGTAGTTCAACCCCCCTTAAATTGTATCCTAGTTCAACCACTGTCTCTAACAATAGCACCTGATACAATGACACATTTTCTTTTTAAAGGTAAAATGAATAGATTGAGTAGATGGAACTCTTGTAGAAAGTATTGTATTAATGTAGAAAGGGTGTCAATGTTAATGTCGAGGAGATAGGTGAAGAAGCAGTCGAGCTAGGCGGAGACTGAGCAGGCGGACTGATCGGCAGAGAGACGGAAGGAGCCTGTCGTGGTGCTGGTGGCGGATATGTGGCACAAATAGAGCAAGGGACTGAAGGAAATGTAGTCGTCATAGGAGAGCAAATGGAGGCAACGGAGGTGCCGAATCAGGATCAGGATCAACAAAAGCAGAAACATCTAACACTGAAGGTGGAGAACCGTCCGTCGTAGGGATGGATGAGGCAAATAGAAAGCATGTCTCATCAAAACGAGCATGTCGAGTGGCATAGATTCTGCCAGTAGTACGATCAAGGTACCAAAAACCTTTATACTGCGAGTTGTAGCCAATAAAAACACACGGAATACTGTGAGGAGACAGCTTGTGGTTAGAAAACGGGCGAACTAACGGGAAGACCTGATGACCAAAAGCATGAAAATTGGTATGTATGGGTACTAGAACATGAAGAACCTCATATGGTGATTATCCGCCAAGAACGGAAGTAGGCAATCGAGTGATGGTATAAGTGGTTGTAGCAAAGGTATCAGGCCAGTGGGAGAGGGGAACATGAGAGTGATACAACATAGACAAACCCATGTCAGTAATGTGGCGGTGTTTGCGCTCAACCCAACCATTCTGCTCCGGAGTATATGGGCAAGAAATCTGATGATGAATGCCCTTTGTTTGAAAGTGAGAGAGTAAGCGACTATTTACGAACTCAGTCCCCCCATCACTCTGAAACACCATAATGGTGGACGATAACTAGTTCTCCACAAAAGCCTGAAATTGGCGATAAACATCCCAGAAATCTGACTTGTGGCGCATTGGATAAAGCCACGAGGGTCGGGAATAATCATCAATGAAAATGGCATAGTAAGAGAAACCATCAGTAGATAAAATACGAAAAGGCCCCCATAAATCAAAATGAAACCAGATCAAGTACCCTAACAACTCTTATCATTTGAATGAAAAGATAAACGTTTCCCTTTAGCCTTTTCACATGTTTCACAAGGGGGTTTAGGCAAAATCGATGAGACAACTAAAGATTCAAAAGCATGCAATCCAGCAATAACGGAATGTGAAACATGACCAAGTCGAGCATGCCAGATTTTAAAAGATGCACGCGATTTATTAGACTCCACAGTAGACAGTAAAGCAGATGCACCATAGTCAAAAACATAAAGTCCATTTTCACTAAGACTGTGACCTAAGGTTTCACTGGTGATTTTATGCCGAATAATAAATGAGCAATCATCAAAGCGGACAACACCATTAAAATTCTGAGTTAATTTGCTAATCGATAGCAATTTTTTAGTGATATCAGGCACAATAGGCACTTCATAAAGAGACAAGGATTTAGAAATTCGATAATCACCAACATGAGTAATGGGGAGTTGAGAACCATTACCAACATATATGCTGGAAGAACCATGATAAGGTGTGATATGATCAACAGCAGCAGGGGACGATGTCATGTGTTTTGTGGTACCAGAGTCAACAATCCATGTGGAGGGATGATGCTTAAATCCTGAAATACCAGTGAACTGAACCATACTGCAATGTAGAAGAATGCTAATTTTTCATCGAAACACACATAACAACTCGGTCCAAACTAAAGCAAGGTCAACACGTGCGTGGAGATGCAGCGCGCGTGAAACTGGCGCGCCAAGGAAGACGAGTCACGCGTGAGTATGCGCGCTAAGGAAACTCAGTCACGAGTACATGTGACTCGCGCATGAATCAACGTGCCAAGAAGGTTTTTCACTTTTGTCACTGAAATATGGAACTCGGGAAAGACTGGTTCGATTTGCGTCTCGGCAACGGGTGGGAAGTTCAATCAGAGAAGAGAGACAACCAGAGATCTTGAGGAAGTCGGCGAACACCTGAGAGAGCCTGAACGCTGCTATCGGGGAGAAAGGGTCGTAGGAATTGGAGTAGTCTGGTCGAATAAGCTGGAGGGCGGAGAAGAGGGATGCCGCAGGATCTAATAAGTATGATGACACCGGGAGAGACCAAGGTTCTCCAAATCTGAAACTTGTTGGCTGGAATATTTGGCCGGCGAAGAAGACTTGTGGCTGTCAGAAACTTACCGCTAAAAGACGCGACATGATCCGCTATATTAGCAAAGAAAAAGGGCCGCCAGAGATTGCCGGAAGTTGGACTGAAGTCACCGGAATTTGACCGGAACTTCGCTGGAATCATACCGAAAAAAGAGGGAGGGAGGGAGACGCTGGACTAAAAATTAAAATTTAGGGTTTAGAATCAGAACTTGCTTTGACACCATAAAAGAATGATTTCTCGTAATGATTATTATTGATCATGAAGAGAATAAATAGAAAGTACAAAGCATAAAGATAAACTAGTCCTAATATAACTCTAAACTAGTCAACAAGATAAAATCAAATATAATCATCTAACTGGTTTATTCTGACAGTTAGTGGATCAGAGGGTGTAGCATCTTTAATGCTTTCTTTGTTCCAAACTAAATTGCGAATATATAGATAATGTGCATGTACTATTGGTTCTTTGATAAATATTAGATATAAGTGTTGATATAACTTCGATTTCGTTTGGAATGTTGATCATCAACGGTCTACGCTGATTTCATATGAAAAAGAGTAAAATATTCTTTTAATTAAAAATTAAAAATAAATGAAATGCCAAAAATCTGTTTATATATTCCCTAATTTCTTAATTCACCTGTCACCTTTGTCCCATATCGGCTGCTACAATAGCCACCTCAAGAAACCTTTCAGAGAGTTCGTCGATGAGCGTTCTCCCATTTTTCACTGTCTTCAATTCAAATGCAATTGGATCAAATCAAATCAGATCAGTTTCATTAAACATGTTCTAAGAAACACGAGTTCTGCTCATGATCAACTCGTTTAACATACACTTAATATATGCATTATTAATGAATAGTAATATATATAATTATAATTAGTTTACAATTCCTTTTCTAGTTGATTTTAGGTCTTGTGTACTTCTATATAATGTAACCCAGAGCATGAATACAAACACACAATTATTACACTGTAAATATTCTTCATGGTATCAGAGACTAAAATCCTGAATATCTAAAACCTCAAGTTTTTCATCCTAAATTTTCTACAGTTTGTCGCTATTAAGGTTCCTCAATAGTCGCTGACACCAGTCCGAACCTTAATAGCCGCCGGCACCAGTCCGCCGCTGGTGCTCCGCTGCAGCCGCCTAGTAACTGACAGTCGTGAATCTCAGTTCTTTACTTTAGCCGCCATTGATCACATCATCCTCGCCGATGCTCCACTGTAGATTTCTTTTCGATGAGCCCGTCTTTCGTCCGGCCTACCCGCTGAAGAAGACAAAGGCGCGTGAGATTCACACGCGCACCATCCAAGAGTGCGTGAACTCACGCGCGTTTGAGAGAAACACGCCCACTACCATTACATAGTGCGTGTTTCCATGCACCATTGCAGATACACGCACCCTAGACCCCTCAGCGCGTGTTTCCACGCCCCGTGTCCATCTGCTTGCTGTCTACCCGTGTTGTTTGCTCTCCCTTGGGAATTTTTATTTCATTATTTTTATATTACACAACATTAATAATTTGTGTTATGTCTGCGACCCCTGGCTCCCTTGCCCGCTATGATTTTGGCCCTTCTCTGTCTGATGACCAATGGAGTACGATCATTAATTTATTTAATCAGTTAAATTACCCTTCTGACCATGGGTCATGTAAGCCTACATTACCTTGGATTCTAGATTCGGGAGCCTCATATCATATGACTGGTGACAAAAGTTCTCTGATTGACATTACTACCGCTACCTATTCTATTAATGTTTTACTGTCTGATGGGTCTTTATCATCTGCTGGACAATATAGTTCTTTCCACTTTGGAGATATCACTCGTACTCATGTGCTTTATATACCTACACTACGATGCAACTTATTACCATGCTCTAGATTGTTGTCTGCCTTAAAATGTCTAACTCTGTTTACTGAAAATTATTGCATTTTACAGAAAATTAGTACGAGGACTGTGATTGGCGTGGGTGAACAACAAGGGGGGTTTATTGGCTTTGTCTGATGGATACGCGTATTCAGTCTCATATCCCGCAGTCAGTTCAGACAGTTGCTATAGTTTCTACATCTGATTTATGACATCAACGTCTTGGTCATCCAGCCTCTACGGTGTTGTCCTCTGTTCCTACTCTTGATTTTAGAAAAAAAATAATACTTCTATGCCTTGCTCTGTGTATCATAGAGCAAAACAGACTAGACATAGTTTCTCTTTGAGCTCTTCGAATGCTAGTTCTTTGTTTGAATTGATACATTGTGATGTTTGGGGGCCTTATAGCACATCATCTGCTAGTGGTGCATTTTATTTTTAACTATAGTTGATGATTATTCCCGAACTGTTTGGGTAATTTATTAGTGGCTAAGATAGATGTAGCTTCTAGATTTATATAATTTTTTTACTTTGATCAAGAAAAAGTTTGGGCGCTCTATTCGTTGCGTCCGTATTGATAATGGTACACAATTCTTACCTTTGAGATCGTACTTTATTGAATCCGGCATTATTTTTTAAACTTCTATGGTTGATACACCACAGCAGAATGGCCATGTAGACCACAAGTACCATTATTTGTTAAATGTGGCTCTTGCTTTGCGCTTTCAAGCTACTCTACCTATTGATTTTTGGGGAGAATGTGTTCTCACTGCAACATATTTGATTAACCGGGAACCGACAAAGCAACTCAATGGTTATGCACTATTCGAGTTACTCTATGGATGCACTCCCAACTACAAGCTTTTGAA
Source organism: Rubia tinctorum (assembly GCA_032355605.1). Taxonomy (NCBI): domain Eukaryota; kingdom Viridiplantae; phylum Streptophyta; class Magnoliopsida; order Gentianales; family Rubiaceae; genus Rubia; species Rubia tinctorum. The sequence continues at coordinate 11,910 of JAULKM010154703.1, forward strand.
GGTCTTTGGTTGTTTGTGCTTTGCCTCATACATTCCCTAATATCGTGACAAGTTTGCTCCAAGAAATCGACTATGCATTTTTCTTGGGTACCCTGCTGGAAAGAAATGACATCACCTTTATGATTTCGAATCACGCACCTTCTTCAACAGTAGAGATGCTCATTTTTATGAAGACCGGCTCTCGTTTGTTGTGTCATCCGTACCTGTTCAGACTGCACACTCACAAATCGACACTTGGTTTGATTATTCTCCGTCGGCATCACCTAGCTAGATGCCCCGCTCAACCAGCCATCGCATGTCGCGGCCCCCTCTGCCGATCCCCCGCCAGTGCTTCTGTCAGCGTAGTCGGCCGCTCCCCCGTATGACGTGGCCCCCAACGCCGATCGCCAGCCAGCGCTTCATTACCCTTTGTTTAGATCTTTTGTACAATTATATAATGTAATCTAGATCATGAATAAAAACACACAATTTACCCTTATTTTCTACAACCAAAGATTTTAATTGTTGGTAATTGATGGATTAAAGATTGAATGTTGTATTAGAAGTTGAAATCTGATGACACCTGCAATTGAAATTCAATGATACTAAATTAAGTTTTTGTGTTCGAAGAGAGATAACTTAATTATTAGAGATTGTTGTTTTGGGTTGTTAATGACGAAGGTGGTAGTGGAAGTTGGCATGATGGTGGTGAGATTAGAGAGGTGGTGATGGTGGTCGTTGTAAAGAATGGGGTTTGGAGGTAGTGGTGAATGACTATGGAGGAAGAAAACATAATCTTTTAAAATAATAGGATAATATTTTGAATAAATATTTTGTTATGGTCAAAAACATCATTTAGATACTATTAGGGTTCATTTATACAATTAAGGAAAAGAGCCCGTCTCTTGAAAGATGATCTTTCAATAAGTCATGGAAAGACCAAGGTTTAAAGTGTAAATTAGAAGAAATTAAAATAAAATTTTAGGGCTGTATGAACCGGGTTATAAAATGTATACCTACTACACGTTGCATAATAAAACTTTAATATTGCAACAAAAACCTTTTAACTTTTATTATTATAATTAAACCTCATTTTTCCTTAAACCTATGGAAAGACTGTCTTTCCCAAAACTTTGCCTAAGGAAAATGAAAATTGTACCGTATATTAAAATGGGCAAACTATATCCCACGTATCTTTGAATTTTAAATTTGAAGTTAAACCCAACCAAACATCTTTACAAGCATGGCCAATTGATATAAGCTCTCCGATTCACTAATCTTATTTTCCTTTTGATATTGGTATGATTTTTTAACATTGGCTATCTTACATATATGTAATTTGTGGAAAGAATAAAATAGATTAATTTTTGAAATATTCCTGGGATTTTGTTTCTTTACCAAGCAAAAGGTTTTTAAAGTGACAGTTTGCAAAGTAAAGGGGTAATAATGCAACTTTTAAACTTTCTGTCATCATGGCAAAAATTCAGTTGTTTCAATCTCCAAAATCAAGTTCCTCCTAAACACAAGTGTTAAATGTAAGAGCATGTACAATAGGGAGTTTGGAAAAATTGAGCCCGAAAACCCCCTTAGTGGGGGGCTCGGTCCAGCTGGGAGAACTGAGCTCGCACCCAGTTCAATTCCCCACCAAACTTCACGTGCCCCTGCCCTCAGGAAAATTTCGTTCCTTTTTTTTACTTGTGGTGCCATGTGACACCCTTTGATTGGGCCATGTGGAACCTGATGTCCCCCCCTTTTAATTTTTTTAACCTACTTGGGACACGTGGCCCAATCAGGTGATGCCACGTGTCCCAAACGATTTTTTAAATAAAAAAACCGAATATCAAAAATCTGAATTCTTTTTTTTTGCTATTTAAAAATAAAAAAAATCACTTTTTTATTTTTCAAAATCTAAATTCAATTTTGGTTGTTTTTAAAAATTAAATTACATTCTCTAAAAAAATATGGTTCTTTTCAATTCTTGTTTATAAACAAATTGAAAAGTTAAAATTAATTTTAAATATTATTTTTTTTGAAATGAAATTAAATTCAAAAATTATAAATTTATTATTAAATTTAATATTTTATTTTATTTTGTTAGGTGAATTTATTTAATTTAAATATTAAAGGTTAAATTAATGAGTAGAATAGAAAAAATCAAGTGGGATCCATGGACTGATTTCAAAGTGGGCTCAACCACTCTAAGGAGGGGGGAACTGAAGTGATTTAGTTCGGGGCTCAATTGCTAAGGTGGAATGAGAGATTGATTATTTAATGAAGTGAAACCGCAAAAGCGAGCTGAGAGCGAGCTTACCATTGTACATGGTCTAAGAAGGCTAGAGCATGTGCAGTGGGGGATCAGAATGGGCTCAATTAAAAATTGAGCCCGAACCGAGACCGAAAACCCCCACAATAGGGGCTAGGAGCGGGCTGCATTGACTCATCAAACTGAGCTCGTGCCCAACCTCTGCATCAATGCAGAACCCACGTGGATGGGCCATTCCAGGCTGCTGCGCTTTATTTTGTTGACCAAGAGAGCCACATGGCACCCTATGATTGAACCACGTGGCACCGCTATACCCCCTATTTTTATTTTTATTTTAAATTCTAAAACTTATTTTGTACTATTTAAAAATTAAAATAGAAAAAATTGCAAAAAAATCTGATCTTTATTTTTTAAATCTAAATTAAATTTTGGATCTTTTTAAAAATCAAAACTACATTAAAAAATATATATGATTCATTTTAATTATGTTTCATAAAATAAACTTTGAAAATTGAAATTAATTTTGAAAAATTAAATCCAATTAAAAAATTATAGGTATATTATTAAATTTCACATAACAATTTATTTTGTTTGGTAAATTTATTTGAATTAAATATTAAAGGTAAAATTAATGAGTAGTACATAGAGAATCAAGTGGGGTCCATGGAGTGGGCTCAAAGTGGTATCAACCATTGTGGAGAAAAAAGGAGTTATTTAAAGCATGTACAATGGGGGGCTCGGATCGGGCTCAATTGAAAATTGAGGTCGAAAACCCCCTGAATGGGAGGCTCGGTTGTTCGGCTCTGTCTGCTGAGCCCGCGCTCAGCTAGCTTCCCAATGCACATCACATGCGTTGTGTCAAAGTGTTGCGCGATGCTCTTTTTTTTTATCCATGATGTCATGTGGCACCCTATGATTGAGCCACGTGACACCACTATGTCCCCCCTTTTCTTAATTTTTTTAAAGATGATTGGGACATGTGGCTCAATCAGGTGGTGCCACGTGTCCCAACCAATTTTTTAAAATTTTTAGTTTTAAAATTTCTGAAAATTAATTTGTACTATATAAAAATTCAAAAAATGGAAAATTGCAAAAAATAATAATTTTATTTTTTAAAATCTAAATTATATTTTGGATTTTTTAGTTTCTAAATTATAATATGGTTCTTTTAAATTATGATTCATAGAAGAAAAAATTGAAAATTGAAATTAATTTCAAATATTAAATTTAAAAAAATCCAATTAAAAAATTATATGTGTATTATTAAAATTGTATGTAAATTTATTTGAATTAATTATTAAAGGTAAAAATAATGAGTAATTTCAGAAAATATGGAAGGACTATTTTACCCTCCTCTCCTCCTTCTTTGCGATGCATCTCTTTCCTCCTGTAAAATTAATACCTAACATTTATACTCCCACCGCTCTGCCTCTGATTTCACCGGACTCGCCCACAGCTCATCGAAGCTCCGCCGTGCCTCTGCTTCATCAATCTCACCATTTTAACACAAAAACCCAACTAAACTATTATAAGTAACAACAGAAGGCTCAACTTCTCTGTGAAGGATTTCATCAAACACTTTCTGTGCACTATCCCACTCCCCCTTCTGCAACCACATCTTGATCATTACATTAATCAAAATAGAATTCAACTTAAAAGCCTTTTTCGCGGACCCCAAAAATATTTCATTCGCATCTGAAACACGTCTATTATTGATCAAACAGTTGACGATCGAGTTGAAACTCTGAAGCCTACGAACACAGTAAAATGACGTCATACTCTTAAAAAGCTCGATCACCTTATTGAACATCTTGGCTTTGCAGTAATAATCGAACAGAGCTATAAAGAGGGACTATTTGCATCGAATGTTGTTCTTTCTTGAGATATACCAGATGGGTTTCGACGTGTTCAAAGTTTCCAGCACGCACAAGCTTGTAGATGAGGGAAGAGTATGAAGAGTAGTCGTGCTTGAAACCCTTTTCTTGGTACTCGTAAAAGAAAGACATAGCTTCGTTCAGGTTTTCAATCTGTTTGATTTTTTTGACGAATGGCGTTGTTGGTGCTAGGGCGGAGAGAGATGGTGGTTTTTGTGCTATGGCGGAGGGGCGGGCGGCCGATGGAGGGAGATTGTGGTGGTGGTGGTGCTAAGGCGGCAGGTGGCGGAGGAAGATGGTGTCAGGAAAGAAAGTGATAGTGAAGAAAAGAAACCTAGGTCTAGGGGGTATGATTGTCACTAAAATTTTACTTTTAAGCCATGGTTGTTTTTGTCTTTTCATTCATGGTCAATGCTTGAATTCCTTTAGTCAATGCTGGAATAGTGCAATTTGGGTATATCTGCACTACATCTCTAAAACATGTGGTTAGATTTGCACTTTTAAATTTTAAAGGATTATTTCTGCACTTTTAAAATTAATAGGGTTATTTTTGCACTTTTCCCTAAAACTAAACATGGGTATTTTGATCATTTTTGGGATTATTTACGCCGAATTTTCACAATCAACACCAATAGAGTTATTTCAACCCTTTCGATGAAAATTAAAAATTATTTTGCCACTTACAAACGATGCATAATTATTTGACACTTCCAAGCAAAATATGAAGTATAAGATTATTGGGCAAAATACAGAAATGACCCTATTATTTCACAAAAGTGCCAATACAACCCTGTAAAATCTGAAAGTGCTATTGTAACCCTAACTTTTACATCAAATGTGCCGATATAACCTTTTGACACTATTCCGGCATTGACCGGTAGTTTTCCGGCGTTGACCAAATCAAAAAAGACT
>JAULKM010154714.1:0-16936 GCA_032355605.1 Rubia tinctorum
TCTTCCACCAACAGAACATTTGTAAAGGTTGGAAATCCCTTTATAGACAACTCACCTTTTCCAACTACCCTGCTTTTCTTTCCATCACCAAAGGTAAAAAATCCGCTATCATAGGGTTTGATCTTCCTTAAGTACTCTTGCGATCCAGTAATATGTCGAGAACATCCACTATCAAAGTACCACAAATCCCCAGAGTGTGTAATAAGAGAAGTATGAGCAAAAAGGCAAGTATTAGTGCGTTTAGGAACCCATACCTTTCAAACCATTTTTTATCGTTGGACATCATATATGTTGGAACATGCAGATAGTTGTCGTCTATTCATGATGTCTCTGAGGAGTTTAAAACATTGATCCTATCTATGGAGTTGGTAGGTTCAATAGCTACAAATAAGAGATTCGTGTTGCCGGATTTTGATCACTTTTATCTTCATGTCTTGAACCTCTGATTTGAAATCTACAGTGTTTCTTGATGGCTTGTCATAGCCTATACCTTGTCGACTTGCAGAGTTCTGACCCATGGTGAGTATATCATCTAATTTTGCTTTTCCCATATTCAATCTGTTAATAGCCGTCTCAGCAACTTCAACCCCACTTTGTCGTCGAACTTAGATTTAAATACAACAACTCAATTTCCCCACGGAGTCATTCTACTAGGGATTTCATCTTTCTTCCTTCTTTGGCTAAGAGGGTTTTCTCCTTTTTCAAGAGTTTATTAGCATCAACAAATTTCATCCACATTTCATATATCTTTTCATATGCATCATAGACATATTCATCATTCACACTCATGTCTTCGTCATTGCTTGAGGAGTATTCTTCACTTACCTTCTCTGTGTTAGAACATTGGACTTTGGCTGCCTGAACTATGTTGGAACATAGATCCACTTCTTTCTGTCATATGTTGGAACATTCAATACCAACTTCTGAGTCACCTTGAAATTTTACTCCGTAAGCCATATAATTATTGGTCAATTCCACTTCATGATTCTTCTCTTCTTCATCTTCACTCCATGAGGAAAAAATTGTTTTTCTTTGCTTCTTCCGAGTGTTGGCACATTCAGCCTGTATATGTTCATACCTTTCACATTCTCTGCATTTTGGTTCACTGTTGTTACCAGAGTATTGAAATCATGATCTGTTCCCATTAAACCATTCCTTAGAATTCTTATTTACCTATTTCTTCAGCATCCTCGAGAGATTCCTTGTGGTAAGAACAAGTTCCTCTTCATGATTGTTTCTTGACGACAAAGTTCTGAATGCCAAATCCTTCATTGGATGTTCCAACGACATTTCATAAGTTTACAGTAATCCCATTAATTCATTTAGAGTCATGGTGGATACATCTCTTGCTTCTTCTATTGCCACAACTTTCATAGAAAATCTGTGTGAGAGAGATCTCAAAGTTTTTTTCACCAGTTTGAACTCCTTGTAAGTTTTACCAAGTTTATATGCCATATTTGAGATGTCTCTTAGCTTTTTATTAAACATAGAAATAGTATCATTCTCCTCCATATTCAATTCTTCGAACTGTGAGGCTAATATTTGTAGTTTTGATTCACGTACATGACTTGTTCCCTCATGCACCATTTGTAGGATATCCCATGCTCTTTTTTCTTGATAGCATGTAGAGATGAGTTTGAACTGATTTTCATCTACTGCAGCAAAGATGGAATTTAATGCTCTGGAGTTCTCCATGCCACACATTTTTTTCATCTGGAGTCCACGACTCTTTAGGCTTCACTACTGGCTCTTTAGAACTCGAATCACCTCCTTTAGAACTTTCAAAAACTGGGGGTTTCCATTCTGTTTCAATATAGTGCCAAGCCAGTTCATCTAGTGAATTTATGAACACTCTCATGCGAACCTTCTAGTAGTTGTAATTTGCTCTTTCCAGCAGAGGTGGCCGAGATACTAAAGCTCTTTCCATTGTCACCATGGTAAAACCGGATCTCACTTTCCTTGACACAACCAAGGTAAAACAATAAGTGACCAAGCTCTGATACCAATTGAAATTTTGGTTTTAACGATTTAGCTTAACTATTAGACCTATGTTCCAATATATCCTATCTAACCAAGTATGTAAAATAAATAGCACACGAGCACACACAACTTGGTTACACAGCTCGGTGAAATCCACCTACATTTGTGGGGCCTGGCTCAGTTTAGAATAAATTCACTAATAAAAAAATACAGTACAAAGTACACCATACAACTATACTTATCTTCTAATTATTAACGTGTGGATTTTGCAAGCTTCCCTTGCTACCGATCAGCCTTGATCAGACTCACTCTAACCTCGAAACTCATCGATGCTGGATTCCTCCTCCCGAGAAATTAAGGTATACGACTCTGAACTTGATCAACATGTCACGTATGTTGGAACATATAACTTCTGGCTCTTGCAAAGCTCTCGGCATAATGTAAATATGGAGTACATATTTTCTCAATCAAATTCACGAGTATTTCAGCTATTAATGTCCTCTATTTATAGTCCATGTGCAGATCGGAATAATTCATGATTATCTCCAAAATATTCCTATTCCTTATATGCTTCTGAAGCATATCCAAATCTCATAAATAAAAGAATTTTCATTCTTTTAAATATCTCATAATATTCCATAAAACCAATTCCATAATTATAGGGATTGTCCTTAACTCCGTTATGCTTCAACACGTATGAATCAAATATTGCATAAACTTCATATTTCCATAAATCAATATCACATAATATTCTGACAATCAAATCCTGATTCTTCCTGTATGTTCCAACATAGAAATTCTGAAGTGCGTGTATACTTCCTTCTCTATTTCAAATTCTTATTTTAATCAAATCCCTTGGAGATAATAATTACCAAATATAATCCATTCAAGTAAGAAATTAGAATATGTCGTCCATATCTTTTTCCATAGCCGAATATTTCAATTCCATATATCTAATCCAATTTCATAAATATAGGAATTGATATATTCTCCAATCAAAAACCATCTGGACGAAATATTACTTCTCACATTTTTCTACTCATTCCTTATCCACCGATATTTTCTTCTATGATGTTTCAACATAAATTATCCCATATTTGCATAATTTCCACAAATTGCCAATTAAATAAATATGGACTTTACAACATTCAATTTCATCCACTCATTTTCTCCACCTAAATCCAACCACCTAAACCTATGGTGCCACTTATAGAGAAATGGTGGAAGTAATAGTTATAGATTTCAACAGTTAACATTTTATGAAATTAGTCTAAATTTAAACATACTAATTATTAACCTATGCCTTGGTCATCAAGTCTAAAACAATCTTAGTCTTGATTGTTGGCCTTGATGGTTGTAATAATTTAGGAATTGGTAGACTTGATTGTTGGGCTTGATTGTTGGCCTTGATGGTTGTAATAATTTAGGAATTAGTAGGCTTGATTGTTGGGATTGATTGTTGGGCTTGATTTAGGAATTAGGCTTGATTGTTGTAGAATTCTTGTATAAAGACACTACATGACAAATCATAAATCTTAACCTTTTTCACCATATTCATTCTATTATTCTTATATAATCGAAAATTAAAAATCTAACAAAAACTGTGACAAAATCCAAGGAAATGTTAATTTACTTTTGTAAAAAAATTATGACTTTTTTACGGGAAAAAAAGTCTCAGCATCAATATTGTTATGTGAAACAGGAATTTACACATTCACTAAAGAAGGTGGATATTTTACTTCACCCTTTTATCTCAGTTATTTGAAATAATTCAAAAAACTGAGGTAAAAAGTTCTTTTACTTCAATTTTTTTAAAGAAATAGAAGTAAAGAATCATTTAAAAAATTGGTGTAAAAAGTAGTCTTTTAACCTCGGTTTTGGATGACCGACACCGGACGTACGTAGGTCGGCTATGGATGATGGAAATACATGGGTGATGCATTCCAATGTCGGCCACGACATGTAGCCGGCATCAATTACTTAAGGCTGAAGGCAAATTAGTGATATTTTCCTTGTTTTGCTTTGGGTTCACAGTGGCTTTGCGATAGTTACAAGCAATGTCGGCCAATTTTCAATGCTTACCAAAGGTTGAGTGGTACATTTCCGTACGGGAGTTTGGTGATGAGGTTTCCGTACGGGAGTTTTCTGCTTCTTTTACTTGCGGCGACCATCGCCATCTCATTGATGATCATGAAACCAGGATTGATCAGCTCATTCTCGGCTATGTGGAAGAATAGAATGAAGTCGTTGATGGTTCACTCTCTAGGATGACCCTCCGAGATCAAGTTCTTGACTATGAACTCATACACCATCTTTTAGCCTGAGAGTTCTGATCTTAATTCTCTTTGGATCATCAATGATAGCCTCATCACAATTCAAGTACTTTGACGTCATAGGGTTAGTGTATAGGTAGTTGGGGATTTCTCCCTCGGCCAACTATACCTGAAATACAAGCGATAGACTTTGGTAGTTTCCTTCTTGATTTCGCACCATATAACCTTATTGATGATCTTGGAACTAATGCTGAACCACTTCTTGTTCACTTTAGTTTCATAATCACCATTTTCTAGGGCATTGAGGTTCAAAAAATATTACATGACCTCTGGTTGATACAACGGGAGGTCGAGACATAGGAGGCTGTGCATGTCATATGTCTTGAATGGCTCCAAAAAGAATCCAAGTGCTCGGTCACAGTTGTTTCTGCTTAATGTACGTACCTCTTTCAATCCCTATGTGAGAGAAGGTTGAATATATCCTAGTTCTCGTGGTGCATGAACCTAGACCTTTTGAACCGAGGCCTAGATCCTGACTTCTTCTTTGAATTTTTCTTTGGCGGCTAGAACGGCTCGGCCTCGTCCGTGGAGGACTTATCTCTAGGTTTCAGATTTAGAGTCTCCTGATATGAATCTCCTTGCAAAGAGTCTGGATTACAGAATTTTGATAATTTCTTAACTGTAACTAAGGGAAATCACGCACAACCCTAACCATAGCTGCACAAATCACTCACTAACTAGCCTGCAGTATTAACTCACATATTTGAAAGGTATTGCTAACGTAATTAATCCGAAAGAATTAATAAACGATGAAATGCTCGGAAGCAAAGAGTAATGCCTCAAATTATGAATATATGATTTATAAAATATGAGTATATCTCATCCAAAGCCTCCCCTATTTATAGGGTATAACTCGATTAAACCCTAAACCCTAATCAGAAACAGAACTCTGTAAGAAACTAAAATCACTTATGACAGCTTTAAGAAACTAAAACCATATCGAAGTAACTAAAATACCTAAAATAAGAGGAATATGACCGAAATTCTTCAAGCTAAGTCTTGAATGAATATTACCTTACCTAATCTTACCAAATCTAATTCTAATCAAATCATAATAGAATTTTGTAAACCGTAAATAGACAAATAGCCAAAATTAAACTCTTCCAAAGCCAACATGGCCAAGTTTAATGGCTAAATTTTAAAATGAAATAATTTACAATAATTTACCACGATCACACTACCTTATTAAATACCCGGTGGGAAAAAAGAGTATAATGTTCTTCAAGATGTCTTCAATACTTTGATACTCTTGAATAATTAATCCAATATTTTGTCGAATTGCTCTTCAACTCTGCATCATAAAGTTGATCTATAAAAGCATTCAAAGCCACATCTATAAGCTTCATTCTTGCACTAGTCATAGGATCCACCATGTCACTTAGAGGATCCCGAACATATCTTTTGAATGTCTGATCAAGCTTTAGCATGTCGTCATATATGGTGGTAGTAGTTTTGACATTTGTATAATCTTCATTCTCGACATTTTCCAACACCAATAATATATTCATATCAAATGAACTTGAAATGTAACACAATTTTCACCCATTTTAATCCACAATGAGTTTAGAAAATATTGGAAGACAAAGTCTTTTACGAGACTGTCTCGCAGCGAGACGAATGATATATGCAATATTTTGAAATTTAATTAGACATTGAGTTCAAAATATAATTTAAGAAAGTTTGGGAGAAGAAGGGGGGATCTGGGTGAAAATACTACTTTTTGAGGTGGTGGGCATAAATAATTGGAGAATTAATGATTTTGGGTCATAAGAATCCCGTGGGTCAAGAATCCGGGTCAAAGAAATTTGCGGATAATTTTCCCCTCATTTTAGCGCAATGCACATCATCTGGGTAAAAAATCATTGAAATTTAAACTAAAAACACCTAGAAAAAGGATAGAATTACCTCAAAAACATCTGCTTCAGGTCAGCTGAGAGAGGAATTAAAAAAGATATTTGGAAGTGTTAAGTCATAACTCATAAACTAGGAGTAAAGAAGCAGAGCATGGTGGTCAGTTGCAGTGGATGACTATAATTTCTTTCGAAGGTCGAAGGTTGGACTACGATAGATTTTTTCAATAACTATAGGGCTCTCACTGAAAAGAAAGAGAGATTAAGTCCTTAACAATGGTTAATTGGTTCATCAAATAATTCTCTATAGAAGCCTAATGATTCTTACTCTATATCATTAAAATTATTTCGCCAACAACTTTTTCTGTTTTTAATTTTTGTTAGGAGGGGTCTTTTTTAAACCTATGTGCTTTGTATCGTGTTGTATACACTACTTCCGGCACCCCCTAAGGCACCGGTCCCTAGTGGCTATGACATCGATATTTAGGGCTCCCAACCAACCGGTGCCTAAGTAGGGTGGTGCTGAAATGTAGTTGCTATGGCATTGGTATTAAAAACATGTGCTGAATAAAGATAAACAAAACCAGTTAATCCAACAGGTGCTGAAAAATGTAGCGGTGCTCATTCTGAAATAAGGCACCGATTCCCAATATTACAAAACTAGTTTTCAATAGCAGTGTCAATGAAATGTGGAGGGTGCTCTTCCCACACATTTAGCACCCGTTGAAATAAAACGTTAATTGTTAATTAAAACCAGCACCACTTTGAGTAATCAGTGCTGTTTTTTTTGGAATCGATGTTGAGGTTTAGTTGTATCATTTTCTTTCAGCACCGGTATGTTATAATTACTGGTGCCTGTTGGGGTATATTTCACAAATTTTATAGCATTGGTATTAGTTGAGGAAAACCGGTGTTGGTTTTAATTTTCATTTGCAACACCTTATTTGAATTTATCCCTGCCTATCCGGATCGAAACCCGGGAAAATACGACAGAACAATCAATGAACATCTAGCCAACAAGCTGTATTCTACTAAATTGAATTATACTATGAAAGAAGAAATGAATGAATTATGAACTGGAATTGTAACAAATTAGAAATTCCTTCCACAACATAAATTGGAAAAACTGTAAACATGTCCGACATCAATTTTTTTACACTTGCTTATACTCGTCAATGTCCATGGAAGTCTTGCAAACTTTGGAATACTCGTCCACCCAAATCTGACACCATATATCGGCCATAACCTTTTTTTATCCTTGCCATTATATGCACCTTTCTTTTTAGAAAATATCTGTTGTTGCGTTCAAAACAAGATGATGATTAAGTCTGTGAAAGTATTTACTAAGTAATAATTAGAAATGTGTAATTTAAAACATGACTACCAACCTCAAGGATGTCTGTAGAGGTAGTATTTAACACCACCTCTTCTATGAAGAATGGGACGTAGTATTCACATTCTCAACCACTCAATTGAGTTCGAACTGCACATGAAAAAATTGAGTTAGACTTAATTTACAGAATAAAGTAGGAAACATATGGAATGCTGTACCGAATGACTTAAATTGATGTTTGTGATTTTCCATGTGTAATCCTCAAGCGGCTCCATCTTCATCTTTTGCCTTAGATACTCACATGGAAGCCTAGTAATTATGATTAACTTGTAAAGGTTAAGAAAGTTAGATTGTGAGAAGTTAAAATAAATACGAAGAGGGGAATGAATGTACCTGGAAATGATTTTGTTTTCACTTATGTTTTTCAGTCAATTCCTCTAGTGAGCGATTCAAGTGTGAAAACTTCTTCCGTACTAGGATGGATGAGAATCAAGTTCCAATGATCGGTGTGTTGAAAAGAAAGTAGCACATAAGTGTATTACTTAGGGGAATACAATTTTGTATGATTGACTGCAATTGTAAAGTCCACTTACATTTTACTGTATGGAACCACATAAATCACGACATTACTATTGAGCATGGTTTCCAGATTGTCTTTAGCACAACCCTCGACCTCTGCATCCTTGATTTCCGAAGCATAGCCTCCCGTACAACACGGGACAAACTGGATGCGACCGTTGTTAGTTGTGAAGATTTGGTCCCAGAGGTACCTTGCAGAATAGGATTCATTAATATTGTGTAAAAACTTGTATATAAATAAAATGAAGGAATGTGAAAAATTAAACCTTACCCCATCTAAACATCGATCATCGAGTTCAATAGCCAAGCCATGTCATGCCTCTAAAGTTGCCAAGCTTGTTTCCAAACTCCACCAAGCAATCGATAAACAATGAAGCACTATGTTTTTTGCCAAAAGTCGATGGTCGATAGTCTGGACTCATACATTTTCTTCCCAAGCTTGTTGCAGTATTTGATGTAATTTTCCATGTTGAGATACACTCTGAACTGGCGCTTATTGAAAATATAAAAAATGATAAAATATTTAATGGCAATGAAATTTGAGAATTCAAGAAATGACGAAATATAGTAGAAATTGTGTTTATCGAGAAGTACCAATTTAATAGGCCTCTTATTCCTAAATTCCCCCTTCGAGAAATAGTAAGAGCTGGTCGAGCCTGAATGCTTAGGGGTTTCCAACTGCAAAGTAAATTAATTTATTTTTAAAGATCACTTATAAAAAAACTGGGCATGTAAAATTATTACATTTTGGTTGATTTTATTACCTCATCGTCGCTGCAATTGATGAAAAACAAATCATAGGGGCCGGGTTTGCTATATTCAATGTCCTCGGTCTGCGTTTCATCTCCAAATGAGACCAAAATCAACTGCCAATCCCCCACACTCCCTAGAGCATCTCCCATGTCACTAAAATTGTGGTTAGCAGACGGCAACCCAACCCTTTGATTGTATACTCACTTGCACGAGCGAACGCGAGCCAATGACCCTCTTGGCTTCTCGTCACGACTTGATTTTTGCAGCCATGCTTGAGCCACCCTCTGTCTCTCTCCCTAAAGTCCCTTGACATACAAGGTCATCAACTCAGCATCTTGGTACGAATGGTGAATTTAAGCTAGTCTAAACTAGTTAATGAGTTGATAAATTGAAAGAAAATCCAAAAAGTGTTGATAATTGAGCTATAATGGAAATTTACCTCTTAATCCCCTTCTCCGTCGCTAGGGGGATCTAACCCCGAGCCACTCAGAGATGTGGAAACACCTCGAAAAACAACATTCTCAATAAAGCTTTTTGGGTATGGTAGGCCTTTCGGTATTTATTCCCCAACTAAAGTAATGCCCTTGACTAATTGCTCGAGGTAGGACACCATCGCCTTTACCATCGGTTGCTGAGCGGAAAGTTTCTTGTCCTCCTTCTTCTGTGACGAGGAGCTACTGGCGCACTTACTTCAAGTTATGCCTGGGATAGCAATCAAAGCTGGCAGTTCGGTTTCGGTACCTCTGTACCGACCTGGGTGATCCTTCTTCCTGGTGGCTCTAATCAAGATGTCCTCGCTTAGACCCAACTCTAGGATTCCCTTATCCTTTTCTTCATTCATCCTCAATTGCGGGGGGAAATTAATGTTTTAGTAGTGATGAATATCAATTTAATTCAATAGGAAAATTTAATTAATTTGGATACTTACAATAGTGTCCGCTATGGCCTTGACTTCATCAGTTGTATATTCCTTATCATTTGTCTTGTTAGGCTCCAATTAGACCAAGAATCTATTAGGCTTAAATTTCCTTACACTTATCTCTTACCAAGGGGTCTCTAAGCCTCTTCCTCTCCTCTTCTTTAGTCCCTCTATCAGTGTCTCCTTTGTAGTCCGGTTCCCCTTCGGCTCAGTGTGGTGTGTGTACTTATTTTCCTTGGAATGGTCACTATTTGTCTTTCTTTTTACTTTGAAAAATTGCCAAAACAAAGGGTTAGTTACTAACACAATGAAATTGTTAAAACCATATTTAAATACTAGTCATTATGTAATTTAAAAAAGTAAACTTAATCTCATTTCCTCTGTATTTTTGTTCTCCTCGCACTTCTTCCACTCTTCCTCGTCCATCCATCGGTTCTTTTCCCACGACTTTTATTTTGGATTTTCCACCCCGGAAAAAGCCAGATGTACTTGTTCGCTACCTTGGATTTCCAATTGCGATGGGCGTCACCGACTTTGAAGGTCCAAGTCTTTTCTCAACCAGGCCCACTGCAGTTTAGTCAATTTATCTTCAAATTTGAAACTTGACTGCAATGGTGGTGATAAAATAAAGCAGGTTAGGAACATGGTTACATAAGATATTAGTAATTAAATATTATTCTTTGATAAATTATGTTATATGAAATATTTTCACTACCTTAATGTCTCTCCACGCTTCTTCCTTCACATCCTTCGGGACATCCGGCCAGTGTATCCATTTATCAAATCAAACCCACCTTCAAAATGCCTAATAGAAATAAGGGGTCCGTGCGTTCTAGTTTTTTTTATACATATTAGCTGACCCTCTACATCCTCGAAGGCGAAGGAGACATGATCCCTTTCTTTGGCTAACATGACCGACTGGCAAGTAGTCGTCCCCCGTTCTTTACACTGACTGCAAATCTCAAACTTTTCGAATTGCTTCCCATTCAGCCTACCTGCTTTGGAGATGTCATCATTACCCGGATCATGCAGGGGTTGGTCTTCGCTATTACCCTTCTCATCTTTGGAAGCTTTCGGCTCGGAAATACTGCTGACACCCGTTTAATTTTCCTCGAACTAAAGAAAGAGGGGGTACCACTGGTTTAACCTCCTCTTATTTGGATTCCATTGCAACTTCCTCGTTCTTCTTCTGATTAGGTGGAGGGACGAACCTCTTCCTCTTTTCGGACACCTTTTTTTATTTATTTTGGAGGCATCCACATATCGAAATATAGAAACCAATCCCACCTAGTTTCACCACAACATTACAACAACACAACAATTCCTATATCAATTCCAACATCACAAATCCAGCAAACTCCAACAATCCAATATGACAAAATGATAATATGACAATATCAATTCCAACTGCAAACACCGACAAACACCAATTGTCCAACTGTTCAATGAACATCACCCTCTCCAACATGAAAAAATGAACATGACACTCTCCCATCACACAGTAAAACTGGACAACAAACATCACAACTCCGACAACCATAAGCAATTTAATATGCAAAAATATTCATTCACACATTTCATCAAACACCTAGACATACAAAAAAATTGAATGACTAGGGTTTGTAGGAAACCAAGAATCAACGCTTTGCATGAATACCTTTAAACCTTTCAGGAAAAATCCAGCAGTTTAGTGGAATAATCTGGTGAGTTCGCCACCGTCGAATGGAAAAAATTGGGAGGAAATACGAAAGGAAGGGTTTGGAGACCTTCTTATAAACCGTGAGAGTGAGGAGGTGGGATAATGGATGATAAATGAGGATTGAATGGTGGAGAACGTGGTGGTTAAATGTTGTAGAATATGGAGAATCCGTTTGGAATCGTGGGTTTGATGAAAAAGGCGAGAATTATGTGATGAAGATAAGCGGCCGCCTTTTATATTAGCAGGATTAGCACCGGTATGAAACATGGAATACCGGTGGTGAATAAATTCAACTGATGCCCAATTTCAGAGAAACAACTACTTGGAGCTGCATGGTTTAATTTTTTTTTAAACCAGAAAGCAAAGTAATGAAAATATTACTAAGTATGGAGCACGGGTACAAAAACCGGTTCTGTTTTGTCCCAAAACCAGTGCTGAAATGTTTGAAAGCAGCTGCATGGTTTTTTTAAACAACCCAAAAGCAAACTTAAGATTATTTATCTAAGTACGTAGTGCCGATTCCCAAACCTGTGTTGTTTCCAAAAATCAGAGCCAAAAGTAAAATAAAGCAGCTGCTTAACCCTGACACCCTTACAAGCTCAGCACCAGTTTCTATTAACAGTGCTAATAATATTAAGATTGGACTGAAAAAATTTCAGCTCAACTAGTATTGGGCGTGAAATATATAATTCGTATCACCACCGTTATAAAAACCGATGCCACAAATAATAAAATGAAAATTTTAATTTCCCACCCGGGAATTTACCTAAATAATTCTGGCACCGGTATGTCATCCTAACTTACCGGTGTTGGTTTTCATTTCTACTGTTTTGTAAAATTTAATTAAAGCCCCTATGGAGGGGGGAGTTTTGTCCATTGTTTATTACATGAAATTGGATTTTCAAACAATCAATTGAACATTTAATTGAGCTTTTGTTTCGATTTTGTGTCCGATGGATACCCGAAAAGCTTTCGATCACAACCTTTTTAAAATATCACTGTTGCCCAAAACTAAAGTACACCTTCTTTACTTTAGCCAAATTAGTTCATATTGTGTATTCTTGGGTTAATATTTGGTTTAAAATAGAATGTCATGTTTTTATAGAATTTCATGAAACAGCAGTACATGTCCTAGAGTATCTTACTTTAAATGACTTAGAAGTTATGAAGTCACAACGGGAAGTTTTCTTGGTGATTGTTTCAACCAGATATACTTCATTTTTTTATTCGGTTTAAAGAATGACATAATGGTCCAAAATTGAACGATTTCATCCGATCATAATTGAATTTGGACGTTCGAGTCAAGTTTTTGCTTTTTTCACTTAGCTCCCTCCATGAATCTTGGAATTGGTGAAACTTGAAATTAGAAATTCAATAGTTCAATTGAGTATTGTATGATATTAACTATGTCATTTTGACTTGATTGGGAAAATGGAACATCTTAAAAATGATCATAGAAAACAAGTGGAAAATTTTCCGAAATTGCAGTGTTGCCCATAATAAAGTTTCACCTTCACCATTAATTAGAAACTATTGATTCTTGTTATTATTTCCTGAATAAATTAATTATGAATAATAGAATTTTTGATAGTATAAATTTAAAAGTAGTAGTACATGTCCTAGACGTAATTGTAACTAAAAAAATTAGCACCTGCATGAAACTCATGAACCGGTGCTAGTAATCGGCAATAGCAGCTGCTTACGGCTGCTTTCTGATAATTTTTGTATGATTCGACCAATTGGACAATCTAACCAAATATACAAGTACACAACAACGATATGGGAACCGATGCTCAAATACAAAAACCCGGTGCCAATAATGTGGTTGAGCAGTTGCGCAAAGCTGCTTGATTTTTTTCCAGATTTTCCTTCCAGAAAGCAAAGTCCAAATATATTTTTCTAACTACCCAGTACTGGCTTCATACAGGGGCTGGTATACGGAAAATCGGTGCCCAGTTTTGGTACCACAGCTGCTTATCCCTGCTTCAAATTATTATTTATGATGAATTTCCTAACTCGAGAGCAAAATTAAGATTTTTTCTCTAAGTACCCAGTACCAGCTGTAAAACCGGTGCTGGTAAGAAAATAACTAGTGCCCATTTCGGGCAAGACAGCTGCTTATGACTTTTTGAAATTATTTTTTCATATCATTTTCCCAACCCGAGAGCAAAGTCCAATTTTTTTCTAAGTACTCAACACTGGATTCAAAACCGGTGCCCTACATGAAACAACTTTGTTTACAGCACCGGGTTTTCTATGAAAATACTCGTGCATTGTTTTCTCAATATAACTAGTGGAAATTCTAATCTTGTCGACAAAATTGGGAAAAACCAACAAAACAATACAACACAAACACATACATATGTTAGTTTCATTGTGCCGAATAGATAACATACCTAGGAGTGCACAAAAGTATAACGATAATTACATTTTAGGGTCATAACAAGCTCCTATATTTTAATAAAGCAAAGCGTAGGAAAAAATTGGCTTTCCATAGGAATATGGAAAGACATGGTTGAATTAGAAATATCAAAATGTAACAGGTTTTAGTTGCAATATTAAAAATTTATTATGCGACGTGCAGTTATTATAAGTTTATGACTCGATTAATGTAATCTGAAAATTTTATCTTGATTTCCTTTAATTTGAAATTTGGTTTTTTCATAATTTATGGACAAACCGTCTTTTAAGAGACGGGCTCTTTTAATAATTTAAATGATGTTTCAATATTTTTATTTTTCCCATTTAATTTCTTATTCTCCTTTTATTATTATTTAAGGTTCCATTATAATATTTAAGGAAATTTTATACTTTTGGAATATTGATCTTTTATTCTTTAATATTTCGAGATTAGTATCTTCTGATGGGTTCCTGAACTTAAATTTTAGGGTTTGTGCTTGCAAACCCTTGATTGTTCTTACGTATTCATGCTTGAGGATCTTTCCAATTTTCGACTGCATCAATTGCATGGTAGCCCTAACAATCTTATATTTATATGGAAAATTCTATTCTAAACTTATACGAGAGTACACCCCTTCAATCTTTACGGGGTGCAATAATAGATAGATTGGTATGATGTTTACGAAACAAGTCACTAGAAAGACTTTTAGTAAAAAATATCAGCAACCTGTAGTAGTGTATGAACATATCTAACACGAAGACCACCCCCGTGCAATAATCTCAGGATCAAAGTGGTAGTCTACATCTGTATGCTTGCTACGATCATGGTTAATATGATTGGCATCAAGATATGTAGTAGAAACACTATCACTATAGAGTATAATGAGATGACGAAAAAATAACCCCAAATCAGTAAGAAGTTGATGCAGCCAAATTGTATCAGCCAAAATGTATGCAATAACCCCATATTATGTTTCAGTTAATGATCTAGAAACAACAGGTTAATTTTTAGAGCACTAAGAAATCAAATTTTCCCCAAAAAAATGGTACAGCCAGTGGTAGATTAACGAGTGTCGGGAAAATTAGCCCAATCAACATCAGAAAAGGCCACCCCTAATGCAGGGGAATTTGCCGAGTGAAGGAAAAGACTAAACTCCAAGGTACCTTGCAAGTATCTAAAAATTCTCTTCGTAACATAAAGTTGAGTTGTACAAGGGGCTTGCATAGACTGAGAAACCACATATATTAACATGATAAGCAATTACCGGACGAGTCATAGCCAAATATTGCAAAGTACCAACCACACTACGATATTCCATGGGATCAACAGGAAGGTCCCCATCAATAGAGGACAATGTAACTCTAGAAACACAGGGTGTGCATACAAATTTAATAGTATGAAGATGAAATTTTTTCAGTAAATCAGACACATTTCTGTTGGGACAAAAACAGGTCAGAAGGAGTACGTGATACCTTAATACCTAGAAAATAATGGAGATTCCCCAAACCCTTCATATCAAACTGAGATGAGAAAATAAAAATAAGTTTATTACTTAAGCATAACTACTACCCATGAGAACAATATAATCTTAATATTTTAAAACAAACATATAAGTGTTACAAGTATTGCATGTAAAAATCAATGGATAGTAATTAATTGATGTAACGGGAAAACCAAACTCGTGGACCTTGTTTCAACTCATATACAGACTTACATAAATTCCTAATGTAATTTGTCTATGAAGGATGCGCGAAACCGTCGGGTTGGCGCATGTAAACTTGCTCATTTAAAAAACCATGAAGGAATGCATTTTAACATCTAATTGACGAATGGTTCAATTTAGAGAGACAACAATGGTTAGAACTAAATGCTCAGTGGTAGATTTCACAAGACTAAAAGTTTCAAAAATAATCAATATATGTTTTTTTGTGGTTGCCAAAAACAATAAGTCTGGCCTTGAATCGCACCATAGACCCATCAAAATTGTATTTAATTTTATATATTCATTTATAATTAAGTACTCCCTCCGTTTCTCTATTAGTGATACACTTTCCTTATAGAGATATTTTTTTAAATCACGCACTTTTCATTTTTGGCAAGATTCCTTTAATTTCATCAATTCATTCTACTTTTTACTTTCTACATTCTATTTATCCACTTATTTTTTCATATAAATCCAAATACTTATACATGTAGTTCTACAAATAGAGAAACGGAGGGAGTACGTAACGATTGTAATCACAAAGAGTATCATACTCATGCCACTATGCTAGCTAGCTAGGGCTGGATCTAATGCTTTCCACTCAAACTTTTAGAAACGGATTATTACAAACTTGGAGCCAAGATTATAATGATCTTTCCTTAATAGCGAAACAATCATTTTTTAAATACTGATATATCATGACTTCAATCAATAAAATGACGCAAATGGCCAATGGATCAAGGTTCGTGGTCCAGTATGCTGGACCGCATGTTATGATGAAAGATACTGGCCTCGCTCCCACATTTCTAACATTATGTATCGCAGTCGTGACTAAATTAATTAAGTTGAAAGATGGCTGCCTTTAATTTTCGGGTAAATACAAAACTTAAGTTGAAAGATGGCTGTCTTTTTATTTTCCAGTAAATACAAAACTTTCGAAGTATAATATATTCGTGAAATGAAGTGGCTGATATCTATTGTTAGAATAAATCAGACCACTGATTAAATTATGATAAATTTGATGACTAGATTAGAGTCATTTTCTTATTTTACCTCTATTGTAATCTCTCTATATAATCATTATTGCAATATAGAAACATTACGAGAAACACTTTATCATGGTATCAGAACCTCTTCTAATCCAAACCCTTAAATCCTAAAATTTCTTCTCTCTTTTTTTCTTCCTGGCCGCCACACCGTATTACCTCCATACCCATACCCAATTAAAATTTTCATACCCGTACCCTCTCATCACACATGATGGGTACAACTTCAAAATTCATCCCCGCCCCATTAGGTATTATCTAAAATTCATCTCCGCCCCATTACCCACTTGGCTCTCCATACTCACTTCAAATCGATTTTACTCACCTCATTTATATCTCCA
>JAULKM010154722.1:0-16933 GCA_032355605.1 Rubia tinctorum
TAAATCAACGGCTGAAAGTCAAAAGTTACAGTTTGAAATGGTATAAAGGGAGTATTTTAAATCGTGCATCGTACGGGTGTTATTAGTAGTAGTCTATAATCTATAAATCTACATATAAATATAACTAAAAAAACTCTTGACCAAGTGTCATTCTCAAAAAATTATAATATAGTATAATTTATAGAATTTATAGAATTATAATATATTCTTTTTAAGAATATCTACCTACATACTTTTTGTTTTTTCTTTTTAAAGAAGACATAATTTTATAACTTCAATTAAATAATTATTCATTCATTATCAACTGACATTTCTTATTTGTATCACTATAATTTTTATAATGTAAAATACGTATGTGTCGACAAACATCGAGTCGATTTTCTTTCAATTAATGCAGTTTAGTATTAATAAATATATTAATTTATTATTAATTTCGCAGCATGTGTAATTCTCATGTAGACATGATAACAACTTATTACTTATTTAAATTATAATTTTTCGTTTATAATTCGTGCATCGGCACGGGTGTTATCTATTATAGTACAATTTTCAAAATCCTGTTCGAGTCCACAGCATTCATTAAATAAGCAGAAATAATTTTTGGTAGCAGCAAGCTTAAATCGCAAGAGAATAGAGAAAGATATACTTAACTCACTGCCAACATATCTGCATATTCCTCAAAATATGATTAAAAACAAATTTTACAGTTTTTTCCCGATATTTTCTCATATTTTGATACTGTTCTGCCAGCTTCTCATTTTGAACTTTTTTAGACAGGGCCCTCTCGATAAAAAATAATGAAGCAGTCGTTTTTGTCCCACCATCTCTTGAGCTAGATCACTAAATATTTTTTAATTTGAAAATCTAATACTTCATCGCTGTCATTTTAAACTGTAATTTAATTATTTATCTAATTAAAAATTCCTAACTTTGACCCTAAAATCGAATTGATGTAGATATAAATATAAATACAAGTTAGGTTCGTTATAATATATATTTTCAAAATATTAAATTTTTACAAGTTTTAATTACACTTAATGAAAGGTATTAAGGATGAAATATTTTTCAAATCAACTGTTAAAAGCCAAAATGTAAAGATTGAATTGGGACCGAGGAGATTCTCGTACATCATTTTGTTAATTTCATTGAGAAAGCAATAGCTATGATGGCAATCAATGTCAAAAATTAACAAATATTCCTGAAACATGAAATCATAGGAATGTATCCTAAACAGATTATCAGTAAAATGAAAGAGTCAGATTAGGGAAATTGACCTCTGGTAAATAAATAAGGCATACAATTTATTTATTTTAAATTCAAATCGTCATAGATGGGGTTGAAGGGTGTCATTCCCTTTTCATTAAACTCATATGTTGTCAAAAATTGGTTAAATTGCCCGAAAGCTTACAGCAAGTTGCCCGAAAAGGGTATCATAAAGGCACTAGAAATCAAATTACAAATTTGCAACCTTTACGTATAAACATATAAAAAGAGGTACATCATAAGATAAATAGTCAAAAACTGTGCAGACTTCCGACTAGTTCAGCTCGCACCATTAGAAGTTGATCACAGAACAAAGCATATAATACATGAAGCATGATAGCGCGAACTCAGCATCGCATACCTGGAAAAAAAATATATCAAAGGATAGATCTTTAATCGAACTCAGCAAATTGATAGCGCGAGCATTTTCTAAATATCAGATCTCAACATATGGATTCCAATTCATCCATATCCAAATGGCTTCTGTCCTAAATTGTTTAATTGCACCAAGAAAATCTTTCTTGTAGCAAATGTTGTAATAGGGTCGAATTACATTTTAAGTAATGTGTACGTAATGCGACTCGCATAAATATTTAAGAAAATTTATCACAATCATCCAAGCGTGACTATACCGTTCCATTAGAACGCATTATTACAGCATTTATTCCAACAATTACTTGTTTGAATGTGTTATTAGTGTTAACGCCACTGTGGGTTTTGTGGCTTTATTTATATGGGCCGTGAGCCCATTATTTTTGTTGTGAGGGATATTTGCCTTGTACACAAAAATGGACCCGGGCAGCATAGTTTAAAAGGGATATTATTTCCTTAGCCTTAATACATATAAGTGAAAAGTGTTTTTATAATCCTACCTACTTGACATAAGTGCTAATATAACTTTCAGTGTTTGAAAGTGTCAATATAACCTTAGATAATCAGTGAAAGTGCCAATATAACCCCTTTGAAAACTTTTAGTCGGAATTTTATTTTTAAAAAAATACATTTTTGCCTTCTGAAAAAATAAAAAAAATCCTGAAAATATAGAAAATGACTTATTACCCTTAGAGTCATTAATACCACAAAGATTGTCTCCAGACTTCCGCCGAACCGCAGTCGTGACAGGTAGGGTTATATCAGCACATTATGAAAACTGATAGGGTTATATCAGCACATTCCTAATGATTATAGGGTTATATCAGAACATTCGCAAAAAAATGTAGCGTTATATCGGCACATACTATAAAACATATTGGTGGGCTTAGATAAAACATATTTTTTTTAAAAAAAAATAGGAGTATTCTTCTCCTCCTCCTTCCCCTTTTCTTCTGATTCTACTTGCACGCTTTGTAGTTCTTACAAATGGTTATTCTTGTCCTCATGCTCATCCCTGAAAGGAGTCCACACAGGAGACATTTAATCCAAGATATTTAGATTGTAAGAATCGATGATCTCTGGTGTAAGTTCTGCCTTTCACTTGCCTGCTTTGGTGTCATTTTTCAGGTTCTGTCTGAATTTTTCCGGAGAAGAAACTCGTGCAATTGTGGAGGATATGGCATAATATGTATTCCAGGTGTTAAGGAAATTGAAACTCTTTCCTTGCAGGAAAGGTTATAAATGTTAGTTACATCATAGAATTAGCTTCCTTATAGAATTAGTTATACAGGGTAATTTCCTTATAGACTTTGGAATCAGATTCCTGTTAGATTTTGGTTTGTTGTAACCTTATATATTGTAATCCTCATCATTGATGAGGTGTGTCATTGATGTGATATTAATGCACCATTAATAAAGTCTTTTATGTTTCATCATAGTATCAGAGACTAAAATCCTAAAAATCTGAATAAAATTCCGCTGCATTTTTTTCGAGCTTCTGCCGCCGCTCCGACGACCGCGCGTTCTATGTACAACATTCATCAAAGAGGCAGCGATATTTTTCTTGCAATCTAAAGCTTGACAAGATACTAATTAATGTTTGGATCAAAATTAGCAATTTTATTAGAATTAGCAGCGGGATCGATATATTTAAAACTTAATGGACACACAATAATCGTTGTACGTAGTCTTAAAACTTAACGGACAAATAGTCTAAAAAGAAGATTCGAAAAGGAGAAATGCTCTTTTCTGATATAAGAACATACAAATGCATAGCACAACATGCATGTAACATTGCAACGGACATTGTAAGCATTGCAATAGACGGAAAACACAAAATAAATATATAACCAAATCAGGGACAAAGCCAGAGATAATTTCTGGTAGTAGAAAAACCTTTTATAGAAATAAGAAGAAAAAAAAAAGATAACTCACTTCCAACAGATCTATAGATTCCTTAAAAATATCATTGCAGACAAATTTTTGTAGTTTTTTCATAGTTTGAGATTGTTCTGTCGATCAACTTCTCAATTTGAAAAGTTTCAGACAGATACCTCAATAAAAATATCAAATGATCATTTTTGTTAAATTTGAATATTTTGATGTCTGATTTGACCACATGAGAAATGAGATTCTCGTACATCCATTTGTTAATTTCAATGTAACATGTGTAAGGCCTTTATCTCTAAATTGAGTAAGCAATAGTTATGATGGCAATCAATACCAAAAAATTAACAAATATTTGTGAACATAGAATTCGTAGGATGTATCCTAAGCAAATTATCAGTAAAACGAAGAGTTCAGATTGCGAAAACTGATAGGTGATCAATGAGGCACATCATATATGAAGCATAAAAAAACTAAGAAGATCGGAATAAAATGCACTTACATCAAACAAAACTCTCTCTCTCTCCCTCTCTCTCTCTGCATCTTCACAAAAAAAACTAGACAGACGAAAAACTTCATTTCTTACGTCAACATTGCATACCTGAAAGAAAGAACATAAGATAAATATTTATTCAACATATGAGATCAAATTTAGCATTTTCTGAATCACAGACCTCGACGAGAATTCCAGTTCACCCCCCTTACATAATCTTTAAGTACCATCATCCATATCCAACCAATCTCTTTATGAAAGAATTCCTCACATAATCACTCTTGAACACACACACACACATATGTAGATTTCAGTTATGAAAAGAATACTAAGAAATTCTTTAAGCAAATAAAGAAACGAAATCAAAGGTGGAGACAACTTGAATTACCTGCACCATTGATTAAGTCCTTCTGTGCATGTCAACCAATCTCGTTCACCATCCTTGGACAATACCTTGAAGGGTTTCGTTTCCAAATTCTCTTTGTTCCTCCAAAATTCTGATGGTTGAAGTTTCGAGTTGTTTGGAACACTGAATAACCTTGATTGTATTCAACATATTAATTTCTCCGAGGACATGTGGAATCTCTAGAGGTTTATCACAATCTTCAAGGACAAGATGCTCCAAGCAAAGTAAGGGGTCGTCACAGCTGGAGATATCGAGCTCTTCAATGTACAACCACTCTAATTTCAGATATATGAGGTTTGAGAAATCCTCGTCTTCCAATTTCCAATCGCACCCTTCACATGCATCGTCAAGTAATTCAAGAATAAAGAGATTGGGTAGCTGCTTCCCAACCTCCTACAAAAGACTCCACGGTATTCGAGCGCCATCCAGACTCAACTTTGTAAGATTCTCAATCTTAGCAAACTCCCTAACTATTGCTTTTGGACGTCTTTCAAAATTTCCAAAATCACAAAATTTCAGGGACTGTAGTTGTATTAATATCGATCCAACTATGGATAACCACTCCATAACGTGCCCTTTCCTTTTGCGAGCTATGCACTTCAGCTTTCTAAAGTTGGGAAATCTCCTCAAAATTTCAATTGTCGTACTATTATCCTAATCAAGGTATACTGTACCAAGTGTCTCAATATTAGACTTACTAGAGCTCCTCAGATCAAAACCCTCCAAGTCAGGACAAGCATCGTCAATCTCAACATGTATTAAACTCTCCATATCCCACACAGATAAAGGCAACCAAGTGAGCTTAACATACCTATAGGAACCAATGATGAGAGTTATCAACGTCCATAAATTATATATTGTGGGATGAATAGCTCCAACACCATTTTCAAAGTGTAGTTCCAAGTATCTCAGACAGATACTAGATAAATCTGCTTCAGGAAATTCATCCAAACTGAGTTTCAACTTCAATACTGTAAGAATTTTGAAGCTGAAAAACAACCGAAGAGAGGATTCTTTACTTAGAAAGGAGTAGGTCGACCATATAATAGAGTGAAGTTGAATTGTTGGTAATTCCCTCCTGACTACAATATGACTTGACTTGAAGAAAGGGTCACTTTCACCAATACAAAGCCGGTTCGTGTTATACTTGAGCAGCTTGCTTCTAGAATGGATATTACATTCATCATCCCTGTCAAAAATACTCTCATCTGCCCAGTGCAGGAAATTATCTTCCTTAACTTTCTCCAAACACAAGTTATACAGTAAATCATTAACATTGCATGCCTTTATCCCACCCTTAGAACTCCTTTTGGTCACAGCTACTAAGCCTTGAGAAACAAGATCGTTCAAGTACTTTGTAGCCAAATCTTCTTCCAAGTGCTCTGTTCCTCCATATTGGGTGACAAACCATTCACCTATCCAAAGTAACTTCAATCTCGTAGCACTAACTTCTTCTCCCCTTTGAAATGCCACAAAATATAAGAAGCACGATTTCAAATGATTTGGAAAATACATGTAACTCAACTCTAACACATTTCCACAACCTTCTTGAGCAAGATGTGTTTTCAAATTCCCTGCCACTTTGTTCCATGAATCCAAATTGTGTTCTGTCCATTTTGCTGTGTGATAATAATATGGCTCTCTTTCTTGCTCAGAATCCGGTTTCGCATAAGAGAGCCAAGCATATTGATATTGATTATCACTTTGTGCGTGAGATGGTGTCTTCTGGCAAGCTCATGGTTGCTCATGTTCCTACGGATCAACAACTTGCCGACATCATTACAAAGGGTTTACCTCGTCCTCACTTTGAATTTTTATGATCCAAGTTTTGCGTTGCGACCAGTCTCACGTTTTGCTTGAGGGGGTAATAGAATAGATGAATTAGAATCAGGTTAAGAAAGAAAATTTTCTTTTGTACATATCATTTTCCATATCTGATTCTACCTTGTATACCCTTTGTACTCTCTATACATATGAATACACACAAACACAATTATTTATGGGTTTTACATTCTATCAAGATCATTATGAATGGAGACAACTGCTTAAAATCAAATATACATACTCCATAGTCCCCACGTCCCATTATTAATATGCACGTAGATCGAACAATTTTTTTAAAAAAATAGACTGAACTAAAATTAAATAGACGGAGGGAGTATGTAAAAAGATTAAGATGTGTTTGAATGTGAAAATATAAAAATTATTATACTACAGTGTTTAAGTTAAAATATAATTAGTATTTATAATATAATTTTAAGTTAACAACATTATGTAAATTTCTAAGATACAGTGATTGTTTCGTAGATTAAAAAGAATCGATTTTCAGGGAATCTTCTAGTCAGTTTCTTACACTTTCCAGTAGATTTAATATTATTTAATATGGTGAATTGATATTTGTTTCATTTAGTGTAACAAAATTTTCATAATTCAAAAAACTTTTAAAGATATATGTCAAAATATAAATACTACTTATAATATGACATTCAAAGTTATACGAAAGAGGTTTGTCTAATTAGTCTAATTGCCATGCGATCTAATGGCGGACACTCTTAAAAGTAAAGTTAGAAGGAAAATTAAAGAGGAGTCAAAATTAGAATCCATCTCATAAACACTTCAACCCACACCTTAGCACTGCACAGTGTTTAGTAAAATTTTCGATGATCAAATATGTTTGAAAAAGTTGACAAAAAAGTATACAAAATATTATGAGACGGAAGGAGTGTTTAATTTTCAATTGGGTCAAATCAGGTGAAAAGATTATCTGACTCAAAACTTTAAAAAATTATTTAACGATCAATCGATTAGAACCAAAATTCGACCGGGTTTTGCCGGATCAGTATCAACTGATCCGATCCCAGGTCAAAATGAACAACCCTAAGGGCATGTGCAGTGGTGGTCTCTTAATTTTAAGAGACCACTCAAGTGACCAAAAATACCCACGGTGGGGGTCTCTTGAATGGTCTCTTAATAAGAGACCACTCAAAAGGCCCTTGGTAAGATCCCATTGAATAGGCCATTTTGTCAGCCAAGGAACTGACACGGTCAGTCCAATTTGCTTGTTGGTGCAGTGAGTGGGGCCGTCCATTTTTGCTTGCTGGGTCCAATTTGCTTGCTGCATCCTTGCTTCAAATTTAAAGTTCAAATAAGAGGTAGTATTCACATCCAATTTGCTTGTTGCGCATCCAATTTGCTTGCTGCGGCCAATTTTTTAAAATTTCAGAAATTATTTAAGTGTTTATGCAATTTAAGAAATTATTTAAAATTTGAATTTTTATTATTTAAGTATTTTTATTCATTTTTCTAGTCGTTATTTAAGTATTCTAGAAATTATTTTAAAAAATATTACTGTTACTAAAAACGAAATTTAGTTAATTTTTTGCAATGCAATTTTAAAAAACAAAAAAATAATTATTTCATAATTTTTGAAAAGTTGAAATTCAATTTTAAATTTCATAACGTATTAATTAATTTCACATTCAACTTATTTTGGGTGGACAAATTTATTTAGATTAAATTTTAATGGTAAAATTAATGAGTAGGATAGAGAAAATCAAGTGGGTTTCATGAATAGTGCAGAGTGGTCTCTTACCACTGTGGAGGAAAAAAAAGGTGGTTTCTTAAGTGGTCTCTTAGGGTTAGGTGGAAGAGAGAGATTGAGAAAAATAATATATTTAATTGGTAAGAAACCGTTAGCTGTCTCTACCACTGCCCATGGCCTAACACTATAAGGCCAAAAAGTGAACACTGCAACATAAATGGTGTCAGAAGATTAAAGAAAACAGCTTTCTAGCTAACAATGACAAAACTCTAAAGAGCAACAAAAAACTAGGCAAATAAATATTTGAAACATTTGCGTTACCAAGAGCCTGAATCATAGTAAGACCATTGAACACAATAGAAGGACAAACCCATTGTCATGCGTCTTGGATTCAAGTCACTCTCATGGATGCCAGGCACATTCTCCTGACGTTTGATCTACCGGAAGACCGACAAAGATGCTGGAGCAGACCCACTTGGACCATCGGTAAACTCCTGATGAAGGTACTAAAATGGTAGGTGGATTTTGACCTGGAGGAAGAGCCCCCTTTTGCTCATGTCTGGTTGAATATTGAGTCCCCCCTACACACTACTTCCATCCTGTTGCCTTGAAAGGTATTGGTAATGCTCTAGGGACCTTTATCCAGCCTGATGCCCCAATTGTGAACGTTACTAGACCATCAAACATTCGCCTATGTGTGGAATTGGATCTGAGGAAGTCACTGCCTAGTAGAATTAGATTGGGCTCTATAGCTAGGAGTAGATGGTACAATATATCATTTGAATCAAAGCCAGTGTACTGTTTCACATGCTATAAGATTGGTCACTCCCAAGAGGTCTGTAGGAGGATTCCACAGATAAGTCCCCTGCAGCAAACTAGGCCACAGTCTGGTTCTCCAGGTCAGGCGGTTGAAAATTGAACATAATGTTGAAACTGAAGCACCTGCTGCTACTAACGGTCGTTCTTAAAACGTGGAAATTTCCCAATCTGATGTCCTGACAAGGTATGAGGGGGATATCATTCCACCCTCATCAGTCTCACACCACAGAAGCAGTAGAAACTCTGATGTTCCAAATCAGGAAGCTACAAGTGAATACCCTACAAACTGCAGCAGTCCAGCATCCAGAGGAACTCCAAAGGCGTCCAAATGGCAGAAAAAGTCGGATCAAGGCAGTCCTAATTCATCAGGCCTTAGTCCACCTATAAAAGACATACAAGCTGCAGCTCAATCAGTTTCCAGGATAGCTTTGGAGCAGCATTTCTCTATATCATCTAGCCATAAGAAGCTGCAACTTGAATCCTCATCAACAATGGTTCCAACTCAGGCTGCAAGCTCCAGTATCTCTCCAGAGGAAGCCACAATGATTGCAAACATTAGTGACACAGTCCCTGACATCTTTTACCAGGATGACCTTCTTACTAATACAACTCTATCTCCTACTAATCTAAGTCCTTCGGGTTTGGCCATCGTTCCATATGAAAATCCAGTGCTGACTAGTAACTCCTTTGCATTGCTCCAGGATTTGCCTCAACAGGAAGTGGAATCACGGGGGCAATTCTCAGATGAAGAAGCATTTTCCTCCAGCCCCCTCAAAGAGATTGGATACAGCTCCCAATCCTCCGGTGAAAACTCACCAAAATACAAGTTGGCCCTTTCAGGTAACACTAAGCCTAACATTGATTGCACCTCTAACCTTGAACAGGTGATTCATAGAGGTAAAAAGGTGAAAAACTATTTTTCAGGTTTAAACATGATCTTAAGATCAGCTAATAGACATAAATCAAAGACTTAAATGATTAAACACACAGTCGTTGCTAATTGCTTAATATGGAATAGTAGGGGCTATAACAAATCAATTCCTAGAATCAAGTCATTAATAATTAGACATAAGTTGGCTATGGTCTGCCTTTTGGAGCCAATGCATAATAATGAGGACATATTAATGTTAGCGAGGAAGTTAGGACTGGATAATTCATTTGCTGCGGATAATAAAAGAATATGGCTTATATGGAATAATTCTATTAACATGTCTTTGCATGCCCAATATTCTCAATGCTTAGCTATGACAGTTCATGATCACAATGACCTTAATCCCTGACTTGCTATTTTTGTATATGCTAAAACTAGTAGGGATCTTAGGAAGGTTTTGTGGTCAGATCTGATTGCCTTACCCCTGCTTCCTAAAATGATCATAGGGAATTTCAACGTGATTACAACTCAATCTGAGTACAAAGGGGATAACATCCCCAATAGGGGCAGCATTGATTATTTTAATGAACTAATTGACACCCTTAGGTTAATGCATATTAACACTGTAGGTCCTCTATTCACATGGACTAATAACAGAAATGTTGGTAGGCTGTATAAAAGGTTATACAGAGGCCTTTACTGTATGAATTGGAGCAATAGGTTCCCTAACTCCTCAATACAGGTACTAAATAGGGTCTTGTCTGATCATGCTTCATTACTGCTGAGTATTCAATCCTCCATAATTTCAGTCCCCAAGCCTTTTAGGTTTCAACTTATGTGGCTTAATAGAGAAGCTGAAATTAGAGACCTAATACACCTAAATTGGATCCAACCATGCCCATATAATGGAATGGAAGCCTTTAGTTACAAACTTAAGAAACTAAAAAAGACCTTAAAGGAATGGAATAAAGATGTTTTTGGTGACATTCATGTTAATATCACCAAAGCTGAAGGTAAAGTGGCAGAGGCAGAATCTCTACTACTTTTGGCTCATACAGATCAGAATTTGATGAACCTAAATAGGTATAAGGCTAATCTACTAAGAGCTCTTAAGGAGGAGTCTATCTATTGGCAACAAAATTCAAAGGTTAAATGGTTAAAATTGGGAGATTGCAACACAATTTTTTTTAACATGGCTAACAAAGAAAAGAAATCTAAAACTATGATAACAAAAATTAAAAAGGAAGATAGTTCTTGGACTACGGACCAAGATGAAATTGTTGTTGAAGGGGAACAATTCTATAAGGCACTGCTGACCCAACCAACTCAGGACCCATCAGGAAGGTTTTTAACTTCATTTCTAGGGGCTATTCCTAAGTTAATAGATGAGGACACCAACTCTGAGCTCTTACAGCCTTCACATATGGAAGAACTTCGAAGAGTGGTCTTTGAGTCTAACCAAGACTCTGCTCCTGGCCCGGATGGTTTCCCAGCAAAATTCTATAGGTTTCCTTGGGAAACCATCAAAAATGATTTTTTGGATGCTGTAAATCACTTTCTATCAGGTAGAAAAATTCTGCAGGCCATTGCAGCAACTTGGATTACCTTGATCCCTAAAAAACAATGCTCACAATCCTTTGCTGATTACAGACCTATTAGCCTATCCAATTTTCTGAACAAGATCTTCTCTAAAATTCTAATGGATAGACTAAATCCTTTAACGAACCTCTTAATATTTGAGGAACAATCGGCTTTTATTAAAAATAGGGACATCTCGGATAATGTCATTCAAATGCAGCAGTGTTTTAGACTTCTAAACAAGAAATGAAGTAACCATAACTTAATCCTTAAGCTAGACATGCACAAAGCTTTTGATATGGTCTCCTGGGGTTTTTTAAACTCTATTCTTTTGCACTTTGGTTTTTCTGGCACTTTTGTGAAGTTAATCTTATTAAATATAAGTGCTACCACTTTCTCTGTGCTTTTCAATGGCTGTCCACATGGTTTCTTTAAGGCTACAAGGGGAATTAAGCAGGGAGACCCCATGTCCCCCTTCTTATATAATGCTATCACTGAAGCCTTCTCAAGAGCCCTCATCAGGTACTTCCAAGTAGGTCAATTACACTACTTTTTTTTGTAGCTAGAGATGCTTTTCATGTCACACACCTCATGTATGCTGATGATACTTCAATTGTTATGAGGGGTGGGAAAAATAATCTAAGGTCTATTAGGAGGTTTTTAGATGCCTACCAAACTGCCTCGGGATAACTAGTTAACTATCATAAAAGTGAGTATCATTTGTCAAATAAGGCTTCTCCCATCCAACATAGACAGGTAAGAGCCATATTAGGAATGAAAAAGGGAGGTGAATCTTTTAAATACCTAGGGGTGCCTATTTTTCTGGAAAGAACAAGAAATCACACTATAGGGACTTGTTGGAATCCATAGATAGAAGATTACTTATTTGGAAAAATAGATGGTTGACACAAGATGGAAGATTGGTCCTTATTAAATCCTGTATCATGTCTCTTCCAGTCCATATCCTTTCCACAACTAAGCCACCAAAATCTGTTGTTAAACTAATTGAGAAAAAAACTTATGCATTTCTGTGGGGTAGCTCGGATCAAATTAAAAAAAGAACATAGAGGAGCTGGAACAAACTCTGTTGTCCACTGGATGAGAATGGTTTGGGTGTGAGATCTCTAAACCAGTTCATTAATACATTTTCTTGTAAACTCTGGTGGAAAATGCAGGAAGGGGGTATGATATGGACTAAATTTTTGTGGTCTTTACCTAACTCAACAAAAACCTGCCCTCTGTGGAAAATGATATGTGGTATAACTGAATTTTGCAATGCTAACTCTCATATCATCCCAGGAAAAGGGAAGTGTAGTTTCTGGAATGGTAATTGGATGGGTTCTGGGGCTCTATTCTATAATTGGCCTATCTTACATGTGCTTTTCCCCAACATTTCTCTGGAAAACTTCATTGCTAACAGAGATGAACTAATTCCACAGTTGGAGCCTCATTTGGCTACCAATTCTCTGAAAATTTTGCAGGACATTCAGGTCAACTCGCTGCATGAGGACAAATTGATATGGAAGGGATCTTCAAATGGTGACTTCTCAGTGAAATCTGCATACGTGATTCTCAGACACAGAAAAGCCAGAAGCAGATCTCTTGCTCTTATTTGGAAACCATACATACCAGGTAAAATTTTGATTTTCATTTGGAGAACTATGAATAGCTTACTTCATTTTGATGACATCCTCTCAAAATTAGGTTTTAACCTACCCTCCAAATGTTGGAAATGCGATGAGGTTGATAGTTTAGATAACTTTTTCAATGGTTGCCAATTTTCGTGCCTTCTATGGGAGTAAATCCATTATTTCATGCTAATTAAAGGTCAGGTATTTAGATCATGCTGGGATAGGCTCTCCTTTTACATTAATAATCATGCCCATTCTAGGATCCACTCGAGAATGATCTTAATCTTAGGCATCACTGCATTTTGGTCACTTTGGAAGGTTAGGAATAGACATATACATGAAGGTATTCAATCATCAGTGGTTGCTTTAGTGCGGGACATAAGAGAAACTACTTTCAATATCTTTGCAGCTACTCCAATGTCAGGTAATTCAAATGATCTCTTTTGGACTCAATCTGGCCTAATGTCTTACCTGAAAAAAGTCCCCTTCAAGCCTCCTATTCTGTGTGCATGGAAAAAGCCAACGACTGGCCTAAAGTGTAACATAGATGCCTCAGTTAGAGCTGGGAGACCAAGCTTCCATGGAATTATATTCAGGGATGCAGGGGGGCAAATGATTTGCGCTTATAAATTCATTTCTAATGAGACTACCCCACTAGAGGCCGAAATTATGAGTCTAGAACATGCCCTGGAGATTATTAATGGAAGAGCCTGGACCTATTCCTGCATTGAGACAGATTGTGTGCAGGTTCAGACTTATACAAGATCTCCAAACAAAGCTCCATATTCTTTATTTTCAAGATGTGTCAAGCTCAAGAACATGTTAGGGGACACTGCTCTCACACACATCTACAGAGAAGCTAATACAGTGGCGTACTCTATTACGAGATTAGAAAACTCAAAGACAGTTCCTATTTCTTGGGACCAGCTGGATTCAAAGACAAAGGGATTAATTAGAATGGATATAATGGATATCCTGACAATTAGGACTTCAAGATATCATCCTTCTTAACATGAAATCTCGAAATGTTTCCTGATGCTCTTACTTTTTTCTTATCTCAAGCACTAATTCATGCACTAATCTCTTGCTTTAACTGCATGCTTCTCTTTACAGCCATCTATCATCCATATGTTGATTATATGCATGCATTTTTATTCAATGTACATACTCTCAGCCATCTATGCAAGAAACTCTCCCTTTCTTCTCTTGTCTGCTGCTGGTTCTTGTATAAGCTTTGGAGACTCTTTCTGCTGGTTTTATTTCCGTGTCACAGGTCCTCAGGATGGATCATTCCAGGTGGAAGGAGGCTGCAAAATGGAAAAATATATGATGGGCTAACAACTGGAGCATCATCTGCTTCCAGGGGCCTAACACAATGAAGGAGGACAACTGATGCTCCTCTTTCTCTTCTTGGTCAAAGATACTTTTGGGATTACATAGACTATCATGCCGGCCAACATCAAACTAACACGGGGTGTGGAGGTTGGGATTGTTGGAAATGCATGAAAGAGTATCCACATCACAAAATCTATTTCGACTGCTTGTGTAAAGATCTTTTTGGATGGCAAGTGCTCTTGCCTTAGCATAGTTTTATCCTATCTATGGTATTTCTAATATTTGTATGGATTCGGCCAATGCCAAACTTTATAGTCTTAGTCACTTCAAGGTTCGGGGAGCCTATATATACCCCATATTTATTTTAAAAAATTCAATTCAATTTTAAAAATATTTTTGTGCATTTTTGTGTTGTAATGAATATTTTGATTATGATTTTTTTTAAAAACTAGTGGAGTCCCACTGCGCGTTGCGCGGTATTATTAATTAAAATTAGGATTACTTTATGTACTTTTTGTGTTTTACATTTAAATTGAAAATAAATAATTTTATTTACAATTTTGAAGTTTCGTTATCTACATAAAACTATATGGGTAATGAAGTGAAATAATTAGTTTAGTTAGAAATCGTTACACATTAAATACAATAAAAATAATTATTTTTATAGTATTTCATTCAAATTATTTAAAATAATTATTCACAAGTTCAGCTCACTTTAAAGCTTATCATAATTATATATATCTCACTGAATAAAATTAAATATAAAAAAATTCTTGTTAGTCCCATTAATTATAAAATACCCTCATCTAATATTTACTCAATATGTAACAAGAATTTATGATAATTTATTAAATATTATTTTTACCATAATTTTCAAAATGATTCTTCAAATTAATATTTATTCGACTCTCTATAATTACTAATTCAAAATCATAATTTTAATTAAACATCTCTATTTACATGATTATTATTAATTATATTTATAAATTTAGTTGTGTTCATTTTTAAATTAACCTTGTGTATTCAGATTTGTTATGAGTTGACATTACATACTAGTATTCATATATGTAAACTCGTAACATATAAAAACTTCACTTTATTCTAATAAGTATGTCTAAAAAATTTAATAGTTTGACTCATAACCAAGTTGATTTGGTTCCAACTAAATATTAAT
This sequence comes from Rubia tinctorum, assembly GCA_032355605.1. Lineage (NCBI taxonomy): Eukaryota > Viridiplantae > Streptophyta > Magnoliopsida > Gentianales > Rubiaceae > Rubia > Rubia tinctorum. Next base: position 15,371 of record JAULKM010154722.1, read on the forward strand.
TGACTTTTTATAAGAGCATGTACAATGAAGGTTTCAAAGGAATCTCAATTAAAAATTGGGACAAAACCGAGATTAAAAAAATCCAACAATGAAGATTTCAGACTGGTCTACATTTGATGCAGACCAGCGCACGATATTTCAAATGAAGACCAGCCCAAATCTGACAGCCACTGACTTTGGAAGAGGCTTCACGTGGGCAATGCGATGTAGCACCTCTTTTCTTTGACCATGACCCACGTGAGAGAATTAATTTTGACCATGGCCCTGGTGCTGAGCTCCTTTTTTTTGGCTGAATTAATTTTAAAACATTTTTAAAATTTCTGAAAATTAATTTTATGCAATTTAAAAATCTAAAAAATTGAAAATTTTGCAAAAAAAACTGATATTTATTTTTTTGCAAATCTAAATGAATTTTTGGATCTTTTTAAAAATTAAAATTACATTCTTTAAAAAAAATGTTTCTTTTGTTTAAGTATGGCTCATAAAATAAAATTTAAAAATTTAAATTAATATCGAAAAAGAGATTTGAAAAAAAATCCAATTAACAAATTATAAGTGTATTATTAAATTTTACATTCAATTTATTTTGTTAGATAAATTTATTTAAATTAAATATTAAAGGTAAAAATAATGAGTATGATATAGAAAATTAAGTGGGATCCATGAAGTTGTCTCAAAGTGGTTTCAACCTCCGTGGAGAAAAAAATGGAGTGATTTAATTGTTGTCTCAATTGATGAGATGAAAGAGAGATTGATTATTTAATGAACTGAAACTACAAGAGGGGTTTCAGAGTGGTCTCTGCATTATACATGGTCTAACTATATCTATTTTGGAATAATTACACAGAGAGTTATATCATTGATTTATCTGGTTAAATTGGGTTCATGTTGGATAAAGTTTGACTTAATCTTGGATTCGTGTTTAGGCGGTTTCGGATCTAAATTATCAACTCATATTCGGATTTTGGGTTGAATTCTATCGTTTTGCATACGGATACATATTAATATTTCTCAAGTCAAAATTGGATTTTGGGTTGACGCCTCCCTTTCCCAAACCCTTGCCGCTCTTTCCTCGAGAAAATGACTATAATGGTGCTACAGTAAGGGCTGTCGGATACAAAATCATCTGTTTTATTTTTTTTAGATCTTCATGCAGAAGACGCATTTACAAAATGCGTCTTCACTTTTTTGTTCGGTCTTCTCCATTCTTTTTCTGCCTCTTTGTTTTTGTTTTTTTAAAAGTTGAAGACGCATTTGTAAAATGCGTCTTCTCTTTACTACGTGTGACAGTAACTTTTTGAAATTGAAAAATAAAACTTTAGCTTATTGTGGCGCGTGTAATCTACGTGTGGCGCGTGTGACGGTAAATTTTTTAAATTGAAAAATAAAAATTGTTGACGGTATGTTTTTGACGGTAAGTTTTTTTTATATTATATAATTTTAAAATGAAAGTATTTATATAAAAATAATCTAACCGTTATAAAATAATATAACTATTATTCAAAGTACAAAGTTAAAAAATATGGATTTTCAACTAAAAAATGTGTTCATATTAAAATTATA
>JAULKM010154750.1:0-16930 GCA_032355605.1 Rubia tinctorum
CACACACATTCACGCACTCCCTCTCCAAAACTTGGACTTTCTCCTTTTATAAAGACAACCTTCACATCTTTCCCCATTTGCATCACTGTAATCCCTTTGTGTAGCAACGTTTCTGTCTTCTTCCTCCCCCAATGGAAAGCAGTCGCAACCCATTCTTAATGAACCACCAATACGCCTCTGCTGCTGCCGTTAATGACTCACGTGCCCCCCAGGGGTTTCTCGACTGGAATTCTTACCACCCCGCCGCCGGTGGCGGAGGTGGAGAGCGTGGAACCCACGCGCTTCCGGCATCTCCATGCCTGTACAGCGGTGGCGGTGACAGTGGTGGTCCTGGTGGGTCCCACAACCCCGATCCGCACCTGATGTGTCTGAAGCTCGGGAAGAGGCATTACTTCGGCGACGGCGGCGAGAGAGGGAAGAAACCATACTACGAAGCTGGTGGTGAGTCCGGGATGACGTCGCCGGCGGCAACGGGTGCGGTGGCGAGGTGTCAGGTGGACGGTTGCCAGGCGGCGCTGGGGAACGCGAAGGAGTACCACAGAAGGCACAAGGTGTGCGAGATGCACTCCAAAGCCCCAAGGGTTGTGGTCCTAGGGCTCGAACAGAGATTTTGCCAACAGTGCAGCAGGTGAAACAACTTGTTTTTTGTTTGTTTGTGACGAAATGCATTAATAATGTTTGGGGTTTAGGTTTATGAATATTGTCGGTGGTCGATGGTTTAGGTTTCATGCAGTAGGAGAGTTCGATGAGACCAAGAGAAGTTGCAGGAGGAGATTGGCTGGTCATAATGAGAGGAGAAGAAAGAGCTCTCATGATCTATCTATTCCAAGGAACCAACCTCATCTAGGTAATGTTCATTACACTTGTACCTTGCTGTATTTTGAGTTATACTGACCCGTACACAATGGTGAGATATGATTCGGGTTACCGTTCTTGTTGAGTGAAATAAATGCCTACACTGCTAGGTGAAAATTGTTAAATGATCTTGGGATATCAAGTGAAAACAAAAGGGTGATAATGATCCAAGATCTGATATGGTAGGTCAAATCCATTTAAAGTGTCAGATTGAATTTCAACACGCCCCCTCACTTGTTTATGTGAAAATATGTCCACAAATAATGTACTCCACCAACATCATTAAACAACTCAACGGACTCGATACCCCAGACAATTTTATATGCGATAATTTTGTATTTGGGAAATGAGGACCAAATGAGATTTTGATAAGTGTTAATTGAAAATTACACTCAAATACATCATTGTTTTTCTCCCTTTAATTGTAACTATAATTTGACATTTATCAAAATATCACTTGACCCTCACCTCCAGGAAAACCTCCACATATAAAATTTTCTGGGTGATGATCTATCTTCACGGGTATTTATGTGGGATGATGTGGCAAATTTGTGTGCGTGGGTGTGGTTTTTTTGGGGGGGGGGGATTGGAATGATCTGGTGAAATTTCAGCTCAAATGAAGGAATATCGAAATAAGGACTTTTAGTCGGGACAAACGAAAATAGAAAATGCAGATCTTACGCTCTGGGACAGTATAAGGGCACAATATAATACAAACCCTAATATAAATAAACCCTAATGAGCCTGTTTTGTCCTCTTAATTTCTTGCCCATTTGATTCAAGAGTGGATTCCATGGGTCACGGCAACTTCATTAATTAGATATCCATTGGTTACTCTCCTTTTTGGTTGGAGGGACTGATTTAGTTGGCTCACATACCAAGTGTACTCAAATGCACCACTTTGTAATGGAGAAGCGAGTTTTCAGAGTTTTAATGCGCTGAGATACCATCTTTCAGACTATACGTACTAGCAGCTTTATTCTTCTGACTGTTTTAACTTCAAAGGACAAATGTGCTGTCTTTTACATTTAAGGTATGGTGCTTTTTTTCTTGCAGAATATTTTCCTCGATTTGGAATAATATGCCTAAATTACCTGGGAATATAATCGTACTTTCATACGCTTAAGTGTTTATCATCATAGCTTCGAATAGGCTTTCTCCTTTTTTACTGGATCCTCCAGGTAAATTTAAGCATCGCTGATCCAACTAGAGAATATTTACACGGACACTTTCCTTATTTAGCAGTTTTGGATGATTCAATCTTAGCTTTCAAATTGAAAACGGGAAATGCAATTAGTTCACATGTACTATTATTGGATCTCAACAACCACCTCGAATTCAATGGCCAGATTTACTTTGACAAGACAACCTGAGGCTCTGTTTGGATTGGTTTTTGGTGTTTTTTCTCTCTGGTTTTTTTTTTTTTTTTTTTGGTTTTGTAACATTTGTACGCACTTTTGAAATTTTGGTAAGGTAGGTTTGGTGGTATTTTGAATGTAAGTTGAAATGGGTTTGAGAGAATTGGGTTTGCAGAGTGAAAAGTTTGAGGGAATTGAGTATTTCATTTTTTGCTATAAAAGAAAGTGACAATCATAAAAAAAGACAGAATAAAATGGAATGTGTGCCTAACAGAAGGGAGAGTGTATCAGGATTGTTAACACATTATAGAGTATGATATAATGAAAAGTGACAAAAAAGAAAAAGAAAACATGGACAAACAGAAGCCTAAATAACCTAACTTTCTAGTATTAGTGTTCAATCAAATACAAGCTATAAAACGGCATATTTTTATAAATACTTATCCCATAAGCATCAAACTAACAGTAAAAAATTCACGCTGGAGGAAAATTAATTAACGACAGTTCAAATAAATAAACTCGTTTTATAATTTGGATTAAAATGGACAGAATAAATTGGACAGTTGTTATAAAACCTTTCGTACTTATTTCGATATATAGATGATTATTATTTAACGTGAGGAAATCAATCATTCCATTATGAAATGAGACATTATAATCTCAATAAGTTTAATTTAAACATTATTCTTGATGAAATTAACAGCATCTTGTGATCAGTGAACAGAAACTTGATGACATATGGTGGAAGGCATTCAGAGTTTGCACAAAGCAACAATGGATGTGCTCTCTCTCTTCTGTCATCCAAGAACGACTCCTCTTCTTGGGTGTCATCTCCCGATCTCCCGTCGATGTGCAGCGCTGCACTCTGGGAGCTAATCGCTGAGAACCGCGCTGCCATTTTAGCCCGGCAGCTCAATCTTCCTCATCATCATCACCATAACCATCATCTGCAGCTGCAACCTCAAAATGCACCGGTTTCGGGTCCTCAATACCAGCAGCAAATGGGAACAACAGGGAGCCACCTGACGTTGGACCTCATGCAGGCTCCGACCTCGGCGTTCGGGTTATTGTCTGTCCGAGGAAGACCTAAGGAAGATGATGAAGAGTGTCCTGACTCATGGGGCAACTCCTTTAGGGGTGCCCATGTTGTTTGAGGTATTTATTGGATGCTAAGTATTTATTTATATGATGAACTGAGTTAACTGATTAGGAAGATTAATTGCAACCTTTTGTTATGTTGAAGTGCTCCCATTAGCTTGTAAATAGCTAAATTTTGGACGTGCTATAGCTAGATACATCAGGGCGGGTGCATTTCTCAAAAAGAAAATGTATTGCTAGGTTATTAACAAACTTCTGTTTCTTGTGTTTTTGCGGGTACTTGTGCTTGTTGCAGCTCATGATCATGGAACTGAAGAATTTGTTGTCTGGTGTTTCCTTTTTATTTTTAAGAAAGAAAAAGAAAGTTTGTTATTTCTTATGATTAAAATTTCTTTCAATTTTATCTTAATCTAATTTTAAAACCATCGCTAAAACAAAGTTTTAAGAGTGTTCATTCCTTCTCAATAATTTTAAATTGGCAAGATGCCTTGCAATGAGAATGACCGGAATGATTATCACAAAGACACGGCGCATTTCACATTTATATCTAAAGCCATTATTGTCTAAGGAGCTTGTTACAAAACTAAGTTAATAGCTAGCAGTAGGCTTGCTATTGACACAATCTGTAAAAAGTGCGGCGGATTTTCGAAAACAACACACAACCACACCGCTAGTTTTGCCTCTAAAAGTGCGGTGGATTTTTGTGATCCGGGATCGCTGGGTTTATGAACTTGTAATATACCTAATTTGAAGGCTAGGGGCGGCCAATGCTTACCCCCCACCCACTGGGTGGTTTCTAATTAAAAAGAAGCAAGTAGTAGGCAGCAAACCCTAGACTTGAGATTGTTGCTGCCACCAGGTCTAGCAGCCCCCCTTTCATTGTTGTAGCTTTTCTTTTTCGTCCCAGTGTAGAACTGACGATGAAGCAAGGAATCGGGACGTACGACGGATAAGAAGCCTAGTTGCGGCCTCGCTATCACGGGAAGAAGCAATATTCGTGCCGATCGCTATCGTTGGAGAAGGTGACCCTCAGAATGCTAGTATTTCTAGAGTCACGCGGAGGTGCCTGATTGGCTGATGGAGTTAGAGCGGCAATGATGACGGGTGTCGCATGGAGAAGGTGAAGACCTTTGTGCGAGAACTATGGCTGCGCATGGCCTTCGTAGGTGGCGTACAACGGAGCAGGGTTGCTGAAGGTGGTGCACGGCCTCGCAAACCCAGATCTGGCACATGGGTTAAATCTAGATCTGGCGCACAACATCACAACCCAAGTCTGGCGAAATTTAAAGCACAAAATTTGGTAATCTTTATTCAATGGTTACCGGCGGAAACTTCGTGGACAATGATCATCAATCGTGGGTCAGATACGCCGGAATAGGGTGGAGGCAGCCTCGGCCATATCAGAAATGGCTAGACCGGGTCATCATTTATATTGGGGATAAATGAACATATCTGCTGGTTTTTTCTTACTTTTGTCGGCTGATTATTTCCGTTTCTATTTTCGGTTCTGTCTAGTGCCTTTGTGCCTCTGCTCTGTTTTCAGCTTTGTGTTTTTATTTTATTCTAACTTTTGGTTCATTTTCTTCGTGTCTCCTAGAAATGAGGAAGGTGTTTTTTTTCTTCAAAAATTGGTCCCCCTTTTTTGTCTAGAGTATTAGATTAGGAGGTTTCTGCCAATTTTAGGTTCTCCAACGACCTTTTTAAAAGGTAGAACTCGATTGGCTTCCAATTTACTCTCCAAAGTGCTTGGTTTAGGAGATATCCAAGTCAAAATAGTTCAATTAGCTTACTTTTGGCGATTCCCGCGAAGGATAAAGAGTAGATTTGTGAACCACGGCTAGTCTGGACAAGTTCTGAATATTTAGATCGACTATAAGTGAATAGACTTCTTTTAGACCGTTTCCTTTCATACTAGTTTGGGTCAGAGACCTTAAAAAATATAGAGAAATGTCAAGTCTAATGTTTGTTATTATGATTTTTATGAGCCAGGACGCTGAATCTAGCTGATCCGGCCGGTGGAGTTATGTCGGCACTGTTGGACGTAATCACGACACAAGTGGGATCATATCCTGTGCTACATCTTTCATTCAGACACAAGGGTAACCAGAGCGTTGTGTTCGACTGACCAGATGCAACTCGAGTTCTTCACCTAATAAATTATGGTATTTAATTCTCTATACGCCGGGTTGGTGTGAAGCAAACACTAATACACCATGTTGGTATATAGCTCAAATGGGAGGCTCACCCCACTCACTCTCTGTGAGCCGGCCATGTAGGAGTTCATCTCACCTTGTAATTGATAGACTTTTCTCTTTTTAGTTATGGTGTTCTATAGTTTATCGGTTCATAAATTGTAGTAGAAAATAGAATAGCAGTATTATTAGTTTATTAGCTAAAAGTAGAGAGACTAACACTGATGATTGTGAATACAATCGACCAAACTGTAACCCATTTCTATATTTTAATGAGAAGGAGTCGACTCTTTATTTATTTGTTTTTTTAAGAAGAGTAGAGGACACTGTAGTTGCTATAATATGGCTAAAATATTACTCCCTCCGTCCCAGGGGGATCAACAGAGAGAGAAAATCTCTCTGTAATAATTTTCCCTGGCGAAAAAACCAATACGCATGTGCCAATATTCTTCCTCCAGCAGCTTTCTCCATCTAGGCCTCCCTCCCCTTCCTCCGTCCTCCCGCTTCCCACCTCTCACCTCCCACCTCTGTCTCCCGCCTTCCTCCTCCCTCTTCCCTCCTCCATCATCCCTCCTCCTTCTCCGTATCCTTCCCAAGTCCCTCTTCCTGGCTACCTTCAGAAATCTCCCTCACCTCTCTCACGCCTCCAACTCCCGACTCCTGCCTCCACATCTAAACCCCCTTCGTCTCCCACCTTCACTTTCTCCACCGCCCTGCGCCTTCTCGACACCTTTCGCCACATCGGCTCCCACCTCCGCCTACCTAAGCCTTTGGTCACATCATCGGCGTCCTCCATCCGTCGAATTGTATGGTTGAGGGAGATAGGATACCGCCACTTCAGATCTGAAAACCCTGCTCATCCTCCTCATTCCTCCACCTTTCTCCTCCTATTGAACCTCTACGATTTGATCTTCCTCCCCGCAGCATCTCCACCAACACCCGCGGTGTCTCCACCTTCAATGCCAGCGACACCACCTTCGACGCCACCGACACCACTTTCGGCCCCTTTTCGCTGACTCAACACCCTCCAAGTTTATGACCTGCAGTTGGAGTTAATGGTGGAGGCCTCCGGTGGTAGGTTTTCTGGTAGAAATGTGTTCTTGAGTTGATGCATTTTGGAGAATAGAGAACTAGAGAGTAGAGAGAAGAGAGAAGTAAAGGGTTTGGGTGAATTTTTGTAAATTTTATGATGTTTAAGGGTGAAAATGTCTTTTGAGAGGTTAAATGTTTCCTTAAAGGAAAAGTGTGCAGAGTTGTCTGAGACATACATAAAAGGAAAGTGTGCAGATTTTCCTGGGACGGAGGGAGTATATCTTTCAGTCTGTCACATCTTTTGATATGAAAATCACAATTCTTAGTTCTTCAACAAAGAAACTTCCAAACCCACTTACCTAACCTGAGCTGAATTTATTGGAGTTGAGGAGAGATGAACTGAACTTAACTGAGTCAAACTGAACTGAAATGAATCAAATTAACTAAATCAAACTGAAATGAAATGAAAAAATGAACCGAACTAAATCAAACTAATCTGAACTGAATCAAATTGAACTGAATTGAACAGAAATAAATCGAACTGCATCAAAATGAACCAAACTGAATAAAGGTAAAGTGAAATGAATCACACTAAACTAAACTGAAGCAAACTGAAGTGAAACTCAATACAACATAACGAGGCTGAATTAAACTGAACTGAACTTAATCAAATTGAACTAAACTGAATCAAACTAAACCGAAATGAATCAAACTAAACTGAGTTGAACTGAATAAAATGTAACTGAACAAAAAATAGTTAAAATAAGATAACGGTTAAATTATGTTACATATTAATAATTAATAAATTATGAAATAAATAATAGTGCATGTGAATTTTTATCGACCTATAATACGTTTCAATAATTTAGAACACTAATTAATAATTTAGATAGAATTTATCAATATTAGTAATAGTAAATACGTTAAATACAACCAGTTTAGTTATTTTATTATATTAAATAAATTAATTATTAATATTTAATAAATTATGCTATAAACAATAACATGTTAAATAAATATTTTATTAAAAAATTTAACACTCCTATGATGCAATATAAATTTAATACTCCTATGAGTACATAATATAAATTTTATGATGTAATTATAGAATTCGAAACCTAACGTTATCGAGTTTGAAGTGAAATGGAATATTTTTCGGGTCATAAATGGGCAAATTTACACATATTTGCTGAAGATTATAAACGGACTATGCGAGAAGTGCGTAATAATATAGATTTGCAAATTTGGAACTCTATTGGAGGCAATGATGAAACACGGAGTGCCGATGAAGAAATATGATTAGCTCTTGATGAAACTATTTTAAATTATTTTTCAGTGTTACTTTGAATTACCATGTGTAATTTAGAAAATATTAATGTTCATTTGAGTTATTATGTTTCATGCTATTTATATGTGTTGAATTGATTTAAACTACACATTGAGTAATAACTCTGGAGTTCTGTCATTTTGAGGAAATTTAGAATCAATGAACCGAAGTGAAATTTGGTACGGTATACTTTCATAATTTAAAAACTGATTAATAATTTATATAGATATTATCTGAAAGTGATAATTATCTGATTTTTCTCAATATTTACATTGTAGTTTTTATGGTATTCAATCTTAGTAAAATTCATAATTAATATTTTAACCACCGAGTGAAAGTTAATTAAATGATTTTAAAATTAAGATTTTAAATTTTATGCTATATAACAATTTGTTAATAATTAATAATATATTATGTTCATTGTATGTTAAATTAAACATCTATGATACTATGTATGATTTTCATAATCACAATAATTATAATAATTCATACATTCAAATATGGACAATATTTACTATAAGTTTTATATTTAAAATAGATGAAAATATTTTTTAAAATTAAAAAGATTTGAATGGAGTTGAAAGTGAACGATATTAAATTATTTGTTATTATACGTAATTAAATATATTAATGGTAAAATATGTATTTCGAACCGTGTGCAATGATTGAATGATAATTTGAGATGATACAGAGGGAGTAGGAAAATACGTGAATCAGCAGCTCACTACCATGGTGGGGGGAAAAGAAACACATAGACTTAAAATACAAGTGACCTGACTAAAACACAATGAAGTCGATGTTAGAACGTGCCATTGTCGTACTAATTATGGGAAAGATAGCTTATATTAATATGTATATTTTGTTTGAAGAGAAATTCACAATAAAGATGGTATGTCCAGAACGTTCGCTATATTTTTCATCTGAAATGTTGTAATTTTTTGTTTATAAATTTAAAAATATCTTGTATTTACTCTAAATGTACAGTATTTAAGTTAGGAAATACCATATCTAAGGTAAACATAGTTATGTTCCATGTAAAAATTTTTCATATGTTATCAAATGTTGTGTGTAGGTGTGGGGCGAATCAGATTTTGTCATGTGTCACATAAATTTTATATTTAGTAAAGTATGAGATTTTTAAAAAAGAATTGAGTGATTTGTTGAGCACATGGATGAACTTGTTTAGTCTCACAACTACACATCCAACATTTGCTAACATATAAATATATATATATATATATATATATATATATATATATTCTTCCAAGCCTCATGAAATGTCGCCTTTACATGAACCAACTCCACATTGTTAGATTACTATGCAATTAAAATGAATGCAAAATTTGAACTATATAGCTATGTAAGAACATACGTGTTTATTGAATAGCTTCACTTTGAACCCATGATCATTGGAGTATTTATTCAGATAACCACTTAATCGATCACACATGAATGCATGCTCATTTTATAATTAATATAGCTAATAGAGAGTAGGTCCGGCCCAGGTATGAGACAATTGAAATGTTCGCCTCAAACCCCTAAATTTTTAGCTATAAAGTGCCTCATTTTATTATATTTTTCTACTATATATATATAAGAAAAAAATAGTAAATATTATATTCTAAATGCCTCAATAATTATTTTTTTCTTACATATGAGACCTTATTTTACAAATATAACACACTATTATTATTATATATGAGACCCATTTTTTTTTCAAATTTGTTTCAGGCCTCCAAGATGCTAGGGCAGACCATGATAGAGAGATTTGTTGTTTGATTTTTTTATTGCAATGAACTTTCCATAATTTGAAAAATCTTTTAAAATATATTATAATTTTTTTATAATCTGACCTTAATTTTTTTTGAAATAAGATTAATTTGTAATGTACTATAACAGTAGTACTATAATGTTTAATTTTCCACGCCTTATGGTTTCCGTTAGTTTTCAAGTTAGATTACATGTATAGTTTGGACTATCGAAAACTAAAACATTCAGGGGTTAGGTATTTAAGTACCCCTCTTTTATGTATCTTCTTTTCTAAATTAATAGATGGGTGGGTCTACCAAACCCACACCATCACATTAGATTTCTTTTTATTTCTAGAAAAAGAGAAGAGATTTATCATGTTTAGTTTAATCATTAAAAGGTGTGACGGGAGATATATACTCTCTCTTTTTTTGAGAGAGTTATTTTAATAAATCTAATATTCCCTCTGTTTTTCTATTTATGCTACCCTAAATTTATATGTTTGGATTAAGGTAAAGAAAATAAATGGATGAAATGGATTTCAGATAGTAAAAAGTAGAATGAGTGGATGAAATTGAAGGAATCTTGACAAAAAATGGAAAAAGTGCCAAATAAAAATATATTTATTTATAATAAGTGTGTCATAAATAACAAAACACTGGATTCTTCTAAATGCTTCACGCTAAATCACTATCGTATACTCCCTCCGTCCCAGCAGAATTGGTCACTTTACTTTTTCAAAGTCAAATTTCATAAATTTTGACTGTAAATATATATTAATCTATATATAATAAAAATATCATGTGAGATCTTGTTAGATTCATCTTAACATCAATTTTCTAAATATTAATTTTTTATGCGAAATTGGTATATGTACCTAAAGATATTGACGGTCAAAGATGATCATTGAAGACCGTGAAAAAACAAATATGCCAATTCTGCTAGGACGGAGGAGTATCAACGATATTAGATGAGTGGGCGACAAACACGAGATGAAGGACCCACCAATGGGCTATATGGCCTATTGATCATCTAAATGGGAAGGCTGGCCCAAATGATTTGAAAGTGTTGCTTAGCGCACTGGTCATTCATGCATGCAATATTGCAATCCACTATACATTCTTTTTCGTATAGCCTTCCTTTACACTTGTCATTCCTCTTCTTGAAATCACATGTATATTTCAAATAAAAATACTCTATCTTTCACTCCTATCCGTGTCTTATCTGCCTTATTTGGTGTGATGGTGTCCATATAATATTATCTTACTTCCATTTTCAACAAAATTTTAAATGTAAAAAAATGTTGAAATAATTTTTTGTTCACAAACAATTTTTATACTATTTTAATGGCTTTTAAAAAATGACATTTTTTTGGTGATAAGACAGAAACATAGGGACGGAGAGAGTAAGGTCTGTTTGGTAGAGCTGTGCTTATAAGCAAAGCTGACTTATTTTGAAAGCAGTGGGAGACCAGTTTCTGCTTTTCCCCCAAAAATAGCTTCTGCTTTCAAAATAATCTGTTTTTTAGCAGTTTACCAAACACCAAAAAGTGTTTTGCTTATAAGCACAGCAGCTAAAAAACCCTGCCAAACAGAGCCTAAGAGTTCTCCTCAAGCTATTCCCTCTCGAGCGATTCCCTATTCTTTCGACTTGATTTTTTTACTAAATTGAAATACAATTTTAAAAAATAAAACAAAAAGTCAAAACTAACTTGAAAAAAATCAATTCAACATTATACTAAACTGAACTGATAAGAAAAAAAAAAGAACAGGGCCTAAGCTTTAAATTAGTAAATAAGGTATGAAATGTTGCGCAATTGATGTTGTGTTTTTCCCTCTCATATAATGTAAACTCCAAAATTCCAGATAATTCATTATATCTCAGCTGCTCCATCAAAACAAAGATTGAAAGCAACAGCTGATAAGAAGAAGTTCATGCCCATACCAGCAAAACCAAAGCCAACATTATATCTGCATTATTGACATATTTAATTGCAATGGAGTATAAAATATGTATGGTCAACTTTACCAAACTTAATAATGAGGATTGATTCTCAGCATTATGAACTATGGTTTCAGCTTATATGATGTGTGGATTGGTGTGCTAAGGACACATAAGGTTAAAATAACGTTGAGATACTGAATAGGGTTATTTTAAAGATGAGTCCCCGATGATTAAGGTCTAAATTTCTAATGAAATATATCTGCTTCCCTTGCCCCACCTCTATTTGCACTTTTGCTTTTTGGAAACTACTTACTATCAAAATTTTGATCGCATATTTGAATAGATATATGAACAACAATACTATCGTATTTGATAGTGTTAAATTCGTCGTAACAAGTAATTTCTAAATATCAACTTTTTATTTACCATTATTATACGTAGATAAACATATCAATGACCAAACATGTTTTTCGAACAGTGTGATAATGATTGCAGTGCAAATAGAGTTGAGACGGAGAGAGTACTATTTGCACTAGTCACTAATGTGATGTAGTCACGTTTTTTTTATAGAAAGCATAAAATTATTATTAATGGAAACAGCGTAAAGTGGTACAGTTAAGGTTCTGTTTGGCAGAGTTATGCTTATAAGCAAAAGTGACTTATTTTGAAAGTAGAGGGAGACCAACTTATATTTCCCCCGCAAAAAATACATTCTACTGTCAAAATAACCTGTTTTTTAACACTTTACTAAACAATAAATGGACTCCAGTTTTAACTACCCATTTCAAACTGCTGGATAAAAGCTCCTTCCCCACAAAATCGACTTAGGTTTTTGCTGTAAGAATGGTGAGGCTTAGTCACTTATTTGGATACAATCCCGCCTCATCAAAGAAACTCATTTAGTATAACATTTATATACTGCACTGTAATTTTGAAATGAATGGAGAGGATATCGATTTGTAACATTATTCTAAAAGCAGGGCAATGTTTGTTAGCCAATAATAGCCGAAACACATGATGTGCAATATATAAAAAGAAAATACATGGTATGCAAAATAATATATAGATGATTCGTAAATTTAGCTGATGGTCCGTCTAATTTTAGATACATTACAATATTAGCACGTAAGGGGGAAAAAATTGGATGATAATTTAGGCAGCCTTCATAAAATACGGTCGTTTTCTAACACTCCAAATAAGTAAAGTGGAGTTATGTCCCGATACGACCACCACAGTGAATGAGCGCTATTATATATACACACACATATACCACCACAATGACTGAACGTTATTCATAAAAAATAGATATACATACACGGTGGTAATTAAACACTCCCTTTAATATTAAGTACCGTATTACATGGGCTCATCAAGATGAAGAAAATAGTATTTGACGGTTGTTTCACAATGAATGGGATAACTTTTCGTCAGAAAATGACATTGTTTTCTAAACATCCCAAACAAGAAGTAAAATAACAACTATGTCTCATATGCCACCAGATGGAATGGTTACTTTACGTTATCGTACATTATGTTTCGCTACAACTCTTACGTTTTTATTTATTAGTACATTCTCAAAAGGTTTTATATATGAGCATAAGCTTCTATATATTCAAGGCATTTCTAGATGTGTTGAGAATGTAGAATTTAATTTGGTCACCCAACAATATTCGAAATACATGGTATACTTTTAAAAATATACATATATGGTGATCGTAAAATTAGCAAACACTCAATCAAACTATAAACACTCAAGGAAATTGTATTAGCTGACTATTGTTTGATATGTGGGAAAATCCTTCATCATAGATCACTGAATTCAGTGAATGCTGAATCTAATTTTAGACATTTTATCACATAGCCACGTCAAGATAAAGAAAATTTCTCCAAAATAGAACGTCATTTTCTAATCAACAAGTAAAGTGACAGTTATACCCCTATTCGACCACCACATTGAATGAAGTTATTCATTAAAAAATACATACACGGTGATCTGTAAATTTAGCGAACACTTCCTTTAATTTTAAGCAATGTATCTCATGGGCACTTATCGTGCAACAATGTATGACATGTGCCAGCCAACTATTTATGAAACACATAGTGTGAATTATCAAAAATATAAAATAATATGTGGTATTTTTTTAAATACATATGTGATGATTTGTAAATACAATAAATGGTCAATCTACATTCAAATAATTTATTATACGAGCACGTCTAGAAAACTGTATATCAAAAAACCATCGAACCAAAGAAACTATTGAGGTTGAAGAGAAGAGAAGTTTTTAAAGGATTGTTGCTCTTCTCTATATCAATCCATGATCCCTCCCAAAAAAATAAATTCAACAATCATTGATATATAATGAGAAAGTTAAGCAGATATTTACACAATCACATACTCGATGAGAGGTCCCTTCTTGAATTGACCAACCCTGATCTTCATTGCAATGACTACGCAAAAAACTGTATTTGCTAACTTTTGTGCAATGAATAACCTTCATCGGAGCAAAATAAAAGTCGTTCTTTAACATCCCGAGCAACAAGTAAAGTGACAATTATAACCATGTACGACCACCACATTAAATGAAGTTATTTATAAAAAATGCATACGTGGTGATCTGTAAATTTAGCGAACTCTTCCTTTGATTGTAAGCAATATTACATGGACATTTATTGTGCAATAATGTATGATATGTGCATTTATTGTGCATAAAGGGGATAACCCTTCATAAAAAAATTATTCATAACATTTATAGAATGCACTGTAATTTTGAAATGAATGAAATTAATATTGATTTGTACAAATACAGTATTGGTTAGCCAACAATAGTTAAAGCACATGGTGCGTGATATCAAAAAAAATACATCGGTCGCTTATTTTAAAACCGCATACGTGATGTTTTGTAAATTTAATAAACGTTTATTCTAAATTTAGACATTGTACTATATGGCATGTTAAGAGAAATGTATCTGAAAAAACCATCGAACTCAAGAACCTACTAAGGCTACAGAGAAGGGGAGTTTTCAAAGGGTTGTTGCTCTTCTTTGTACCGGTCCATGATTTTCCCCTCGCTAAAAAAAAGTTAATAATCCTTGATGTATAATGCAAAAGGCTAAGTGCAATTCCAAAAAACTAGTCCACTAGATAGGACTTTATGGAGGACAACTCCACAATTTGTAACCTTTGTTGATGATTAATGAAATTTCATTCGTTTAAAAAATGCAAAAAGCTAAGTAAATATTTGCACATCTTTTTTAAAAAAATATTTACACAATCACACACTCAATGTGTGGCCCCTTCTTGACTTGACCAAACCCTTGATTTTCATTGCAATGACTACGCAGGACATTGTATCTGCTAACTTTAGTGCAATAAATGGGATATTCTTCACCAGAAGAAGAAAAATAATCGTTCTTTGACACTCCGATCAATAAGTAAAGTGACCCATGTATGACCACCACATTGAATGAAGTTATTCTTTAAAAAATACATACGCAGTGATTCTTAAATTTAGCGAACAGTTCCTTTGATTGTAAGCAACGTATCACATAGCCATTTGTCATGCAACAATGTATGATATATGTATTTATTGTGCATAAAGGGGATAACCCTTAATATAAAAAATCCATTCATAATCTATAATGCACTATAATTTTGAAATGAATCGAAGTAATATCGATTTGTACGAATATAGTGCAATATTGGTTAGCCAACAATAGCCGAAACACATGGTGCACAATATCAAAATAAATATACGCCTGCTTCTTTACAAAATGCATACATGATATTTCGTAAATCTAGTAAACATTTATTCTAAATTTAGACATTTTATTATATGGGCGTGTCAAGAAAATTGTATCTAGAAAAAAATCATTGAACTAAAACACCTACTGAGGTAGCAGAGAAGGGGAATTTCAAAGGATTGCTGCTCTTCTCTGTATCAGTCCATGATTTTTTCCTCCTAAACAAATCAACAATCCTTGATATATAATGAAAAAGTTAAGCAAATATTTACACATCTTTCAAAAAAGTAAATATGTACACAATCATACTCTTGATGAGAGGTCTGCTCTTGAACTGACCAAACCCTTTATCTTAATTGCAGTGACTACGCAGAAAACTGTATCTACAAAATTTTGTGCGATAAATGGGAAAACCTTCATGAGAAGAAAAAAGGTTGTATTTTGACACCTCAAGAAAAAAGAATAGTGATTCTTATACCCCTATAAGACCACCACATTGAATAAAGTTATTCTTTAAGAAATACATACGTCGTGATTTGTAAATTTAGTGAGCACTCCCTTTTATTTTAGGCAATAAATCACATGGGCATCTATCGTACATCAATGTATGATATGTGCATTTATTTTTCATAAAGAGGATAACCCTACATTAAAAAATCCATTCACAACATTTATATAATAGAGTTAAGTGCCCATATGACCCTATGTTTTGGTCAAAGTGTCAATACGACCCTGTAAAATCTGAAAGTATGATTGTAACCCTATTATATGCTTAAAAGTGTTAATTTAACCCTGACAACTTGAATTTGGTCAGAATTATGTGAATTGACCATTATACCCCTCTTTAAAAAGTATATTTCCGAAAATGTCTAAAGGACTATTTTAACCTCATCAATTTTTGCTTTACTATGTGAATTGAACATTTCTTCTCCATCCTTGCCGATACCCTCCACCATTCTCCATAGTAGACAGTGTGCAGAAGTACCCTGACTCCGACTCCGTTCTCCATAGCAAAAGTTTCCATTTTCCGGCGCTTGGCTGAGCAGAGCCAAAAAATGGTGACGGATGGTGGCGTAGAGCTGTGGAGCTGGTTGTGCGGGTGGAGAGCGGGGAGAGAGAATAGTGGCGAAAGTCTCCATTGAGAGAAGCTCGATGGTGAATTGGATGAATTGGGTGGTGGCGTTGAATTGATAGCTCAGGCGGTGAGAATCAAGTGGGTGGTGGCGGTGAGAATGGAGGGTTTCAGGTGGTGGTGAATCGGGTGAATTAGAAGCAGCGGCGGTGAGAATTGAGCGGGTGGTGGCAGTGAGAATCGAGTAAGTGGTGGCGGTGAGAATCGAGGGTTGCGGGTGGTGGTAGTGAATTGGGAGCAGCGGCGATGAGAATCGAGCGGGTGGTGGTGGTGAGAATGGAGGGTTGCGGGTGGTGACGAGCGGTAGAGGGTTGCGGTGGGTGATTGTGGTGGTGACCGGCGGGGGTTGCTGAGGAAGAATGAAGGTGGTGGTGGTATTTCTAGGTGTTGTGCGGAATGGAGAAAGAACGGAAAATATGAATGAAATTAACAAGACACAAGATTTACGTGGTTCACCAATTTTGGCTACATCCACGGGAGACGAATTCACTATAATAGG
>JAULKM010154759.1:0-16930 GCA_032355605.1 Rubia tinctorum
GTAAGGGACAGGGATGGTCTGCGGAGTCACTGGATTAGAGCTCATCCCTAATTACGAAGACTATGAGATACGCATGTATTGGTGGTTGTACCTTGCAAGATAGATGAGGGAAATATCTGGCTATCTCCACACTATGTGACATAGGAATAAGATAGGTTTATATTCTTATCTGTGAATGAATCAAGGATAAGAGCCAATTATCGATCATGTTACGCAAATACCCCAAAGTGCTAGTTAATATAGTTTATTTATGTATTTGCATGTTAGTAGTTTACAATTGATACTTGAAACCCCTCCCCAATAGTTACCTTCACAACACTCTTTATTCCTAACACGTGGTCGGATTGACGACCAGACCACGATTTTCCGTAGCTAGCTTCTAGATCCACAACATCCCTGTGGACGACCCCGGTACTTGCCACTATCTACCGTTATTGGTTGCATAGTAGTAGGAGTGGAAGCAACATTACAAATTTGATATTTGACCCTTAATAGCTTCTGGAAGCCTCCACCTGCATGTTTAATGGCTCACCGGGTGTTGGCGGGTTAGCTACCCAAAGAGTTACCGTAAACTCTCCTCATAAAGGAGCTAATAACCAAGAGACTTTTGAGCTCTCTAAGAAGGCATACCATAGGTCTAAGGCACGCCAATGAGCTGGACATTCATGCACCCTCTTAATGCATGAACCTAACAATCTCCCCCCTTCATCCCATCACGAGGAAGATTCACATACCTTTGCAATCACTTGATGCTCATCCCGATGAGATTCCTACAAAGCTCAAGTTTAACTCTGGGAACTTCCTTCATCAACGTATCAGCAACATTCATGTCCGTGTGAATTTTTTTAGCTTCATTAGTTTCTCCTCAGTCACATCTTGCAACAAATGATATCTTAATATGTTTGGTACGAGCATGATACATGGAATTATAACAAGTCCATAGCACTTTGACTGTCAAAAAGTACTAAGTACTCATCTTGCTTCAAACTCAACCCTTGAAAAAATCTCTTCAACCAAATCATCTCCTTATCAGCTTCCACGGCTGTAATGTACTCCTTCTCGATCGTTGATAATGTCACACACTTTTGTAGCTTGGATTTCCATGAGGTGGCTACCCCTGAAAATGTGAACAAATAACCTGATGTAGAACTTCTTCTATCAATGTACCCAGCCATGTTAAAATCAGTGTATCCTTTAAGAATGGTCCTGCCACATCCAAAACACATACACAATTTGGAAGTACCTTGCAAGTATCTGAAAATCCACTTCACCAGATCCCAGTGAGTCTTACCTGGATTGGATAAGAACCTACTCACCACAATAACAAAATGTGCAATGTCTGGTCTTGTAAAAACCATCATACATCAAAGAACTAACAGCTGAAGAGTAAGGAATATAAAGCATGCTTTCTTTGTCCCTCTTCGTTTGAGGTCAATATTTCTTGCGCAACATGAAAAGAGATGCCAATTGAGCACTAATAGGCTTAGAATTCTTCATATTGAACCTTTAAAGCACTCATTCAATATACTTTTCTTGGGACAACTGCAATTTTTCCAGCGAGCAATCTCCATGCCAAAGTTTGCTTTGCTGAACCCAAGTCTTTCGTGTCAAACACCTTGGACAAGGATTTCTTCAAATCACCTATCATTTTGGCATCCTGGCCAAAATTCAAACTGTCATCAACATACCTCCGGGAAACTTTATGATATAGACACAAGGATCGACAGAAGTTCGTAACCCCTGCCTGTCATAAACAAATCAAATTTCCAGTACCACTACCTTGGTGCTTGCTTCATCCAATAAAGACACTTTTTTAACTTGCAAACATGATCCTCTTTCCCCTTAACTTTAAAACCTTTTGGTTGTATCATATAAATCTCCTCTTGCAATTTGTCATGCAAGAAAGCAGTTTTCAAATCAAGCTACTCCAATTCCAAGACTTGTAGCCAAACCAAGCACAATTCTAATCGAAGCCATCTTAACCACCGCGAGAAGATATCAACATAGTCGATGCCTCTCTTCTGTTTGCATCCCTTAACCACTAGCCTGGCTTTATGCTTCATAATATTATCACCATATTTCTTGTGCCTGTAAACCCATCGGTTTCTCAGGACTTTCTTTCCTCTGAGGGGTTTCAAAAGATCAAAAGTATCATTCTTCTTCAAGGAAACCATCTCCTCTTTCATTGCCTCAAGCCACAATTTCTTGTCTTTGTGAGACAATACCTCTTAAAAGCTTTGGAGGTCCTCATCAGCTGTAACAAGAATGTAATTTGAACTTGAATTCTTCTTCGAAGGTATCCTCCCTCGACTGGACCTTCAAGGCTCAACTTCCTCCACTTCAGGGGTGGGTTGCTCCCCCTGCTCATGATCCCCTTCATCCTCATCCTGAGGAACCTCACTATCTTCAGTTGTATCAGCATTAGGTTGCACATCCTCAACCTCATCGGGTGTCACCTCAACATTCTAATTTGATGGTTGATTAACAGAAGTAGAAGCAGAAGAAATATCAGTGAAATTAAAAAGATGAATTTGAGTTGGAATTGTACCTTGTATTCAGAAGATCAGCACCCATCTCGTGCTCAAAGAACACCAAATCTCTACTTCTCACCATCTTCTTATTTTCTAAATCATAAAGCCTATAACCATACTCTTCAGCACCATATTCAAATAAACACACAAGGATTGGTTTTCGAATCCAACTTCGATCTTTGCTCTTCGGTAACATGAGCAAATTCCTTACATCCAAACACTCTCAAATGCGAATATGAAGGATCAAATCCCTTCAAAGCTCTCTCAGGAATGTCATAAGCCAAAAGAATTGATGGAGATCGATTAATCAAATAAACAGCACACCGAACAGCTTCACCCCATAATGACATTGGAAGATTAGACATTCTGAGCATGCATCTAACCTTCTCAACAATGGTCCTATTCATCCTCTCGTATGTACCATTGTGTTGAGGGGTTCCCGACACTGTCTTCTCATGCATGATTCCATGATGTGAATAATAGCTTCTAAACTCATTGGAAGTATACTCTCCACCATTATCAGAACTAGGACACTTTAGCTTCTTCTCTATCTCCCTTTCTACCATGGCATGAAATTTCTTGAATATTTCAAACACATCTTCTTTGGTCTTCATCATGTAAACTCTAGTCCTCCGAGTAGCATCATCGATGAAAGTGACAAAGTATTTGTTGCCACCAAGTGACTCAACCTTTATGGGACTATAAACGTCAGAGTGTACCAACTCTAACTTTCCTTCTTTCTTAGTCGACTTCCTCGA
Organism: Rubia tinctorum; assembly: GCA_032355605.1. NCBI lineage: Eukaryota > Viridiplantae > Streptophyta > Magnoliopsida > Gentianales > Rubiaceae > Rubia > Rubia tinctorum. The sequence continues at coordinate 3,290 of JAULKM010154759.1, forward strand.
AAAGGAAGCCCTGTTTTGCTTTCCTGCTAAACAATGATCATATGGGTCAAGATAAACACTAAAATCAACGGGAATAAGAGATTTACCTACTAGAAGTTTCAGTCCCTTATCATTCATGTGTCCCAATCTTCGATGTCACAAGTTTGGAGAATTCTTCGCTTCAATAAAATTCACCCTGTCATAACATACAGTCAAGTATGTATCATACAAAGTGCAACAAAATTCACCAATAGCAACTAACATCGAACCCTTCAACAACTTCCACTTACTATCTCCAAAGATGTGTCTATGTCACTCTCGATCAAGAGTACTAGCAGACAATAGGTTAAGGCTCAATTTAGGCACATGTCGTACATTGTTCAAAATAAATATGCGTCCAACACTTATCTTCACACAGATGTCATCCAGACCAACAATATTTGCGGTGCTCTTATATCCCATTCTGATTCTACCAAAATCTCTAGCTTGGTAGCTCATGAAGTACTTCTCTTTGTGAATACAATGAAAAAAAGGTCCCGAGTCAACCAACCACTCTGTATCAGAATCTTCTACGTGATGACAATCCCCAATAGCACAAACCTGAGCTATATCATTATCATCTTGAGATGCAGTTGCGGAAGTTGCTTTATCATTTCCCTCTCATTAGGCGAGTCATGATTCTTCCCTTTATATTTCTTCCACCGATAGCAATACTTTTTAATGTGACCATACTTGTTGCAGTAGTGGCACGTCCTCATCTCTTTCCCATCTCTGGACTTAGACCTGTTCTTCGACTTGCCACGCATTTTTCGACCTCTACTGCTGCTTCTTCCACAGAGTCTCAACAGCAAGAGCCTTCAAATTATCAACTCACATCTCCCTTATTATTATTGCTTCATTGAACATGCTCTCTTTTATAACATCCAAAGAAAGCACACCATCTTGAGCAGAGTTTCTAATAGTCATCACCAAAGTCTCCCAACTATAGGGCAAAGAACTCAACAGGAACAAAGCATGTAAATCATCATCAAGATCAATCTTCATAGTAGTCAACTTGTTAATAACATTTTCAAAGTCACTAAGATTCTCAGACACTAACTTTCCACTTTTCAACTTCAAATTAACAAGTTTATTAATCAAAGAAGCCTTATTATGAGTCGTCTTTCTTTCATAAAGGCCTTCCAATTTCTTCCACAAATCATAAGGGTCAGACTCTTGATAAACATGGTTGAATATGCTAATATCATCCCACTGTCAAATAGTTCCCAAAATTTTCCTCTTTAACTTAGCACATTCATTTTCTTCCATTTTCCCAAGTTTAGCTGGCTTATATGAACTACTACCCTTAACAATATTGGGTGCAATCAGATCATACAAATTCATGCAAAACAAGTCTTCCATCATAGGCCTCCAAATAGAATAATTGGTTGATGTTAACTTAACCATAGAACTACCACTGGACTCCATGATTATGCCAAAACAAACTGAAGCTCTGATACCACTTGTTGGACACCCAAGGGGGATAACTCCCAAACACCCACACAAGACCAAAGTAAAACAACCAACCAAATATTCACAAAAATCACAAAACCAACCAACGATGGAAATAAAACTAGCCAACAATAAAGTAAAGAGAGAAAACAAAGCACGATGATTTTTACGTGGAAAGACTTTTCGGTGTGAAGAGTAAAACCACGGTACTTGCAAGAGTCCCTCCTATTTCTTCTTATTATTATAAAATGAGAGAAACAAACTCAATATCATTCTATAAAGGGTTACAACCCACCATAAGTATCATGCATAAGAATAAACAAGGGTAGCAAAAGGTGTAAGATATCACCAGAAAACAAAAGTTGTCACTCAAGCTGTAATATCTCCCAAACCAGAGTACAAACTGACAATCCAATCGTCCAAATACAACCCTATGATTCCCGAACACGCTAACGGAATTTTAAAAAAAATAGGACAATGTTTGCCCTCCGATCTGACCTCCCAATCAGAACTGGTCTCACAAAAATCAAAAATGGAAATATTTTCAGCTCACTCAAAAACTCTCAACTCTTTTGCTTTGTTGCTTTGTTCTTGTAGTTTGTTGTGTGATTATTTCCAAGTTCTGAACCCCTTTTATAGATGCACATAGGCTACCCCAAGATTCACCATAAACTATCCTCATAAAGGAGCTAATAACGAAGAGACTTTTGAGCTCTCCAAGAAGGCATACCATAGGTCTAAGGCACACCAATGGGCTGGACATTCATGCACCCTCTTAATGCATGAACTTTACAAAAAAACATAATCTTAGTATCCAACTAAAAAATTAGTATCAAAGAAGAGAAGTGCGGACAAACCATTCCCTAAACAAAACTCGCAACACTGATCAAGATTTTGACAAAGCAACACAAAAGGCAAGAAAATCGCATAGAACTATTTATGTATATGTGTATATATATAATGATCACCATTGGTGATAGGGTAATTTAGTATAGAACTAAAATGTATGAATTCAAGATGGAAAATATAATTGGGTGATTGTATTCATCATAGAATACCTCTATTTATAAGACAAGTACAAAAGATGAAAGGCCAATAGAAAAAGGAATTACATATGAAAAGGATGTCTAATCTAGGAATATTTACATAAGGCTATTAGAATAGAATTTGGATAGAATAGAATCTAATCTAACCATGGTAATTATAAAAGACTAAATTGTTTTTCTGGTCCCCAACATATATTGAAGTAATATCTTTTGGTTCCCGGTAGCAAAATCGTGTATATTCAGCAACCAACAAATGAAAAATGATTTGTTTGGTCCCCAAAAGTTGTTTGCATGTAAAGTCAACAGTAAAATTGACCGAAAATCTGTAAAATGACCATTACACCCCTGAGTTTTAAAAAATAAAAACAGAGTTCTACGAGGTTGAAGTTACGAATCGCGACACCGGTGGAGACCTATGCTGAGGGGTGGCGAGATAATTCATATGAGGGGTGGCGGGATAGCGTTTCTCCAGTGTGTCTCTGATGAAACTTCGCGAGCAGGATTTCTCCGGTGTGTCTCCAGTGAAGCTAGCATCTCCTTCGTAAAACCCAGTAGGAACCAGATCTGGAGAAATCCAGTCGCGGTGATTGAGGGCAAACTGAACAGGGGGGTGGGCTGGAGGTGTAGGCCAAATCGAGCTAGGCGGGGCAGTGGTGGGGAAATTGAGGCCTGGTGGAGGGGTGGAGGGGGTAGCGGGCTGGAACGACGACGACGACGGGAACCGCGGTGGTGGAGGGCAAATCGAGCGAGGCAAAGGGTAGGAGGTGGAGGGAAAATCAAGCAGGGGGCAGTGGAGGGAAAATCGAGGCCCGATGGATGGGTGGAGCGGAGGGCCGTCGGTGAGCTTTGGCTTTACTCTGAGCATCTTTCTCGAATCCTCGGCGGTGGCGTGTGGCGCAGCTTCCTCTCGGTTGGGTGGAGATGAACGACGGTGTAGGTGTGAACTCGCTGAGAGCTCGAGACCTAGCGGCGGAGCTGACGCAGCTTAGGGGTGGCGCTGATCTAGACGGTGGAGACAATCTGGACAACAGAGGTGGCATCGATCTGGGCGGCGGAGCTGACGGCTGAGGGGTGGGGATGGTGGAGGCCTGGGCTGATGGCGCCGATTTGGTCAAATTACGAAAATAGTAAAAGGAAAAGTTTTTTAATTGAACATATTTTTAGTTATTAAAATTATAAAAATACTCCTGCCTATATCGAAAAATAATTCTGGTTACCTGAAAACCACATGTGGGAACCAAACAAATTGCTGAATATATGCGGTTTTGCCATTGGAGACAAAAATATGATGTTTCAATATATGTTGGGGGGAAAACAATTTATTCATTATAAAATATCTTAATATATGAGGGATCCACAAATATTAAACAAATCGCATTTAATCCCATTCTGGATAGTTGTACGTATTTTCTCCAATAGCTCTCATTCGGGATAGTAGTACGTAAATTTCAAGAAAACTTAAAACAAGAAGCTACGATACAAAATATTTCAGTAGTGTCACGATATGTTTTTTCAGTAGTGAAAGTGAAATGCCTGATTTAGTGTGTCACTTAAATATTGTAACGCGTTCAAGTATCATTGTGACGTTTTAAGATACAGTTCAATTTAAAAGTGTTATTAAATTTTGTGACATGGATTCAGTTTAGTGACATGTACACATCTCACAAATATTTAGTGACACATGGAGATGGAACAAATATTATGAGATTTCTTTACATGTCACAAAATATGCATCACTACTGAAATCTTTTTTCTGTAATGCATATTAATTTAGGAACTACTAGTTTATCAATTAGTAATAATGAAAGTTGTGACGTTATATTGAAAATGACTATTAAAAAAATCTAAAAGAGTACCAACTTTTTAATTATTTACACTCAAATCGTAATTAACTAAAATATGTTCGGAAAAATCTTAGAAAATAAAATCTCGATTCTCTAACAATATAAAAAATAACATGAAACAAAATCTTGATTCTCTAACATTTGAAATTATGTGTGTAAAATGTACTCTTTCAAAATCACTTCATTTTTCGACTTACTCCTTTTTAACTAAAAACGGAAATATTTTCATCTCACTCATGAACTCTCAACTATTTTGTTGTGACTAATGGCGGGCAACGTGTGAGGCGCGTGGAGTACTGGTTCAGCTGGCGGAAAGGTGGCTTGCGCCAGCATGGTTTCCGGTAGAGGAAAGGTGGCCGGCGACGGCGAGATGGTTGGCGGTGATGAGGCATCCGACGTCGGCTGTAGAAAAACCGGCGGTGAGATGGCAGCGGCAGCGGTTTGTACAGAGTGATCCGGGGGCACACATATGGAAACTAGTCTTCATAAAAATTAGCATCCATACTTTTGAAGAAAGTGTGGAATACCAAGTCACAAAGTCGATAACCTTTCTTTCCGGCAGGATACCCAAGAAACAAACATCGGCGACTTTGTGGAGCAAACCTGTCATGAAATCTGGGAATGTAGGAAGCAAAACACAAACATCTAAATACGCGCAAAAGCTTGTAATTTGGGACACGTCGTAGAGTAACTCAAATGGCGTGCGACCATCGAGTTTCTTCGTTGGTGTTCGGTTGATCAAATATGCATCTATAAGAACACATTCGCCCCAGAATTCAATCGGCATATTGGCTTGAAAGTGCAAAGCACTAGGCACATTTAACAAATGGTGATACTTGCGCTCAACACGACCATTCTACTGTGTTGTATCAACCATAGATGTCTAAAAAATAATCCCAGATTCAGCAATATATGATCTCAAAGGTAGAAAGTCTATACCATTATCAGCCCGGACACGACTAATCACGCGCCCAAACTGGTTCTTGATCAGAGCACAAAATTCAATAAATCTAGAGGCAACATCTGACTTAGCATTTAATGAATAAACCCAGACAAATAGGAAATAATCGTCAACTATAGTTTTAAAAAATAAAATACACCACTAGAAGATGGTGTTCTATAAGGACCCCCAAACATCACAATGTATGAATTAGAATAAAGAACAAGCATTTGAAGAACTCAAAGAAAAATTATGTCTAATCTGTTTTGCTCTATGACATACAGAGCAAGGAACATATATATTATTTGTGCTAAAATCAAGAGTAGAAACAGAAAACAACACTGTACAAGAAGGATGCCCAAAACGCTGATGTCATAAATCAGAAGGCGAAACAGAAACAACTGTTGGGATATTCTGAAGAATGTGAGGACAAACATGCATATCCAGTAGACGAAGCCAATAACCCCCCCCCCCCTTGTTGTTCACCCACGCCAAGCACAGTTCTCGTACTAATTTTCTGTAAAATACAATATTTTTCAGTAAACAAAGCTAGACATTTTAAGGAAGATAACAATCTAGAGTATGATAATAAATGGTATCGCAAAGTAGGCATGTAGAGCACATAAGTAAGTATAACATCTCCAAAACAAATAGAACCGTATTATGTTGCAGATGACACAGACCCATCAGTCAATACAACATTCACAGAATTGACAACAATAGTAATATCATTCTGAGAACCTTTTTCACCAGTTAAGTGATATGAGGCTCCTGAATCAAGAATCCATGGTAAAGTAGACTTACCCGACCCATGGTTAGACACAACATTAAACTGATTAAATAAATGTAGGGTCGTACTCCATTGGTCATCAGACATATTAGGACGGAAATCAAAGCGGGCAGGGGTACAGTGGGCGACTGCTGTCGCATGACCTGGCAACGACACAGCAGCACCTCCAAAGAGTGGCGGATCCGGGCAAACACCAGCGGCCGGTGCACCATTCCTTGCAGCGGCTGAGTCGGCTCCATCTTCTTAGATATATGGTTCAACTCCTTGAACCAATCTGGTACGCCTATGAGCTTGAAGCAGGTATCTTTGTCATGACCCTTGCGATGACAATGCGTACCGGTGAGATTCTTGCAATCAGCTGAAGTGAGAGCAAGTGTCGAAAAACTCAAAGGCGGTGAGTGTCATGCAGCATATGACATAGAGTCGGTTGAAGGCTCGCGAGACCGAATAACAGATTTGTGATTCTCCTCCTGAGCAACAAGAGCATATACGCACATAATAGGTGGCAATGGATCAGTGGTCATAATGTTGGATGGCAAGGTGTGATAGCCTTCATCAAGACCGAGGAGAAATTGATAGATCATATCTCTCTCACATTCTTAGAAGGCATTGGAGGCATGGTTTCACGTGTACAATGGTTTACAAGCTTCATATGAGCAGACTAAAGGAGGCCGAAGGTAGTTGTAATCACCAAATAAATTTTTCATTTTGCCAAAATAAATGGCAACAGTGTGACCATTAGGCCGATAGTTCTGTATATCTTCATGCATTTGCATAATTTTTTGACCATTCCCAAGAGTAAATCGTTGCTTAAGATCATCCCACAATTCCTTAACTGTGGCATAGTAATTGGTAGAAGAATGCAATGTTGGATCTAGAGTATATAAGATCCAACATACAATGGTAGCATTAACTTTAGGCCAATCAACTATATCAGGATGATTATCCGGGGGTTTGGTAATGGTTCCATCAATGAAATAAATCTTCTTCTTCTTCACAAGCATAGCGCTACAAATTTTAGCAGACCATTCAAGGTAATTTTCTTCACCTTTCAATATGACGGGACAGATTGATATATTGGGACTGTCAAAAGTACCAAGGTAGTAAGGATCGTTCAGAGATCGACCAACAGGTACAGTTGACTGAGTTCCAGCTTGTATTTGCAATTGTTGGAGTGAAGCTGCAATCACATAGGTGACATTCAAATTTTGTAGCTTGTTAGCCTCAGCTTGAGCGGTGATGTGGGATTGCTCAGCGGCATGGTGACCAGAACCAGAGGTGAGATCAGACGTGGCAGTAAATCACGTAAATCGACGGTGACCAGAGGTGGCTGCGGAGCAACAAATCAGGTAAGCAAAGGTGCTGCGACGCGTGGAATCACGGCGGCGCGTCGGAGCAAATCGATGTGTGAGGAGTCACGCGCAAGAAATACAAAATGGCGGACGGTGGACGATCACCGCAACCTGCTAGTGGCGATGATCGACGGTCGGTAAGGCAGCGAACGGCGACAGCGGTAGCTCGACAATGGCAGCGGCATTCTCTTAAGGTTTCAGGATTTTATCCTTTGATACCATGAAGTAAGGGTAATAATTGTACGATTGTATTCATGCTTTGGGGTATATTATTTAGAGGTACAAGGTCCTATACAGAAAAGGAAAATGAATCTAATCTAATTACAATTACAAGTAATATTCACATAATATTGTTATTCCTCAATAACAGTCAAACATGTTTATTGGATAATGTGAAATGATGATGTGAAATTTGAACTGGCATAGAGGTAGTAGTAAGTGGGAAATAGTTACATTTGTAGAAAAGTAGGTGAATACTTGTCAAAATTTGCATGTGAAAAAATGTACTGTAAAATAAACGCTAAACATCTGATATTCATAAACTTATTCTTCTTGAGACATTACAGACAATAGCACCACTACTAGAGTTCATCGCTACATGAAGAACAAATTTAGGTGAAAGAGGAGGTAAAAGGGCAGAGCAAACGCAATACTACAAATTATAGCTAGTAAACCAGGAGAGAAAAGATCACTCTTAAGCTAGGTAGCATGGGTACGGTAAATAGGTCACGGTACCCGTACCAGATACGTACCAGGTACGGTTTTGGTGTGGATTCGGTTTGAGGAGCTCCCCGGTATGGTTTGACTTTTTGATTTTTACAATCAAGATGAAGGGTACGATTTTGGGTACATTGTACCCCATTAAATTGGAGTACATGTGCATTTATTCATTCACTTAAGAGGAACAAGCTAACTCCAAGTCGATCTCAAGATTTGGTTTTCATCCACAACAATCTTCGTCTTTATCAAGAAATATTGAGGATGATGAGAGTTATCAAAAGAATTGAGATGTTGGTGGAGATGCATTTGATTCTATGGAAGAAGTTGGATTCTTAGAGTTTGCAAGTCTCTCACTTGATGAGCCGGACTTGGAGAAATAGTTTATAGTTGAATATTGATGTTTTTCATTCACTTTTCATCCTTATTGTTATGTTTTTCTTTGACTTGGACAATGAACTTTATTTGATTATTTTAGTCTTATTGTTTAAAACATCAAACTATAATCTTGTTATGTAGTTTATTTGCTAATTATTGTGATAAATATTATGTTTGAATTACATTTGATTTTTTCATTTACTTTAAATTGTTTACAATATAAAATTATATTATCTTTGATTCAAAAATAATTAATTATTAATATTAATATATATGTTTTTAATTTTTATTTATAATCGCACCTATTTCGTACTCGTACAAAATAATGTGGATTGCTATATCACGCCCCGTATTTTACTTACTTACGCCCTGTATTTGTATGTATTTAATATAAAATGTATTTAGAATTAAATTTGATACTTAAATTGAAATGTAATAAAATGAAAAATAAAAAAGGGGCCAGGTTCAAACTCGTCGCTGTCGCCTGACCCGCCGCCTTACCACCCGTCACCGCCAGCGAGGCCGTCGGATCGCCGCCGCTCGCAAAAATTTCAGCAACACCACCACCGACGGATTTCTCCACCCCGCCGGTCTTTCCTCCGCCCCGCCCCGCCGATCTTCCCTTCGCCCCGCCCCGTCAATCTTCCCTCCGCTCCGCCGATCTTCCTTCCGGTCTTCCCTCCCCCTCAGCCATCTTCCCCGCCGGTCTTCCCTCCGCCCCGGCCCAATTTCCCTCCGCCATCGGCCCGATTTCCCTCCACCCCAGCCCAAATTTCCTCTGCCCAGGTTCTGTGTCCCTGCGGTTGATATACACACGCGTGCCATTATGCGCGCGCATGAGATGCACGCACGCGCCATTGTCTATGCGCATGATATGCACGCGCCCCACGTTCAACCGTTCTCGTGCTCTGGTTCTCGCTGCCCGATCCTCACCGCCCGACTCATGTTTCATCATTCTCACGCTCCGGTTCGCGCCGCCGGCCTCGCGTTTCACCGTTCCCAAGCTCCGATTCTCGCTGCCGGCCTCGCGCTCCACAGCCCTCCGGCTCCGGTTCTTTGCTCGCCGACGACCTCGTTTGCGGTTCGCGTGGTCCGATCCGGTTCTTCGCCGATCTAGTTCTTGTCGGGCGGTGAGGGGATTTTTCGGCCGGTGAGAAGAGCCCAATTTTCAGGCCGATGAAGAAGGGTTAGGGAGCTAGCGGCGGCACTGTGGCAGCAGCGGAAAAGGCGGCGGCGGCGGCGGCGATGAGGCGGCCGGAGGTAGGGGAAAGAAGATGGGTTAAATTCTGATTTTTGTTTTGTTTTGAAAATTAAATTTTATTTTATACACGTACATACGTATTAGGACGTAAGTAAGTAAAATACAGGGCAGGATATAACAACACCCCAAATAATTTTAAATTTATCGAATTTCGTACTTGTACCCTACCTTACCAAGGATAGTACCGGTGCTACTTAGACCCGAGCTTCTTCCCTTCGGTTCAGAACCTACCGCCGGTGGGAGGCCATACATTTCTCCTTCCGCTGCCCTCTCTCCCGTGGAGGGTGAACGCGAATCTTCCAGGCGGGCTCCACAGAACCTGGTCTGAACGATGAAGCCCTTTCTTCCTCATTAAGTTCTTGATATAGTTGTTATCAAATGAATTTGGTGTGACAAGTCTACTGCCGCCAACTTGCTATCTCTATTTCCTACAAGGCTCGGTCATTGACGCCTGTGAGTGATTGTAAAGTCGGAGAAAAAGAAGAAATGAAAAGAAATCTTTTCCCTATTTAAAACAAGGGGGGAAATATTCATTTCTTTAATTTCCGACCAAATATCGCGCTAACAATTGAAGTCAACGAATCCCAAGTTTAGATAGTCACATACATTATAGAGTTAGGATAATTTTTACTTTTTCTCATTTCGCAGAGTTATATTAACATTTTCAACCACTGGTTAGGGTCATTCTAACATTTTACTCAAAAGAAATGTGGATTTCTATTTTATGCCCTATATTTTACTAATCACACCATGTATTTGTACGCTTGTAATACTATTTGTATTTTGTATTAATTTTAAAATGAAAATAAATTATAATTAATTTCTTAATTTAATTCTGGAAGAATTTGTAAGTTACTGGCAAAATTACCAGCATTTTCCCGAATGATTCCGGCAATAATGACCTGCAGTGTTTCGGTCATTTTCGAAAATTTGACCAACGGTTTCCACCCAATTTCATGGCTCCATCCGGAAAAAATTTAGGCTAAATTACCAAAAAAATCATCAGCCAAATTAGGCTAGGTGAACTCATATTTGCTGATAAGCCTACTATCAATCACACTCGACCTTCTACGATCCGATTGTGCGTGGAAATGGACCTGACGGCAAAATTTCTGACGCAAATCAGATTGGCTTCCACTAAGGAGAGTAAATGGTATGACATAAGATATGAGGATCATCAAAAATATTGCAGCAAATGCTTGAAGATTGGTCATCAAGCATCGGATTGTGGGATTCCTAAGACTCGGGTACAGAACAACAACCAGCCAGAAAAATGGATTCAAGTTGGGACTCAACCTGCTCGTGCAATTGCACAGGAGAATATTGTTGTTGCCCATGATGTACCAATTGCTCACCTACAAGTTCCAGTTCATGCTCCAATGTTCGGACCTGAATTCCCAGTAGCTGATCAACCTCTGCAACTAGGAGACCCCTCATCCGGCCAAAAAATTGACACTCCTAAGGATGAAGATGTGTTCCAGGATGCAGTGGAAAATATGGAAAAGGATATGGTTCAGATTGAAAAAGAATCTGTGGCCCTGGATAGGGGGAGAGCCATCATCAATTTCAGTCCAAGATCCTCAATGAGGAGGATCTCGACTAGCCCTTCACAGAAACAAGTGTTTCATTTGGTTGATAAATCAACAAGGAACAGAAAGATAAATTTTGCTAACTGGTCCTCCATTGACGATTTGCAGATTGACACCAATAAGGATTACTGTCCTTCTTCTGAAACTCTTACAACTCTAGATAGAAATCAAATTTTCCATAATCTGAGGGACTTTCATGAGAGTCTGCTTATGAGGTTTAGTGTGCAGGTACAAGCTCAGGGAAATGACAACTCTGATGGCAAAGGCCCCTCACAAAAAAATCAAAGGGAAAAATGAGGCTTTGGTTGCAGTGGCAGATCAGGCTAACCAGATGGATACTGAAATTGATAGTCCTGCAGGAGAAGGTCATGATAAGCTTATACATACAAAAAAGGCAGTGTTTAAACAGGTTCATGAAGGTACTCCTAAACTTAAACCTCCAGATAAAGAGAAAAACTTTTTCAATTCTCCTAACATGGTAACTACTCCCTTGAAAGCTAGAAACAAAGTTCCCAATTAATCTAAAGATACTTAGTTGGAATGTGAGAGGAATACATGCTTCTAGGCTGACATTGGAAAAAATTATTCATAATCATAGGCTGGATATCTTGATTATTATTGGGACTAAACAAAAAAAAAAGAGAAAATGGAATTTTTTTAGGACTCAATTAGGATTTGACAATGCTATATGCTCACAAGATGATAGAATATGGGTGTTTTTTAGGAATAATTTGATACCTACACTTATGGTGGACAATCAGGATTTTCTAAAACTGTTAGTCACAAATAGAGAGCAGAATGTTGTCTTTCATATATTTTCAATCTATGGGAAACATAATAGACAACTTAGGGCATCAATGTATGAGGCTTCAAATCAAGCAACTGAGAATAATCTCCTACCTGCTATTTTTGCGAGGGATTTTAATGTCACAAGAACTTTGGCTGAGTATAAAGGCAGGTGCAATCCTGATCTTAACAGTATTTTAGATTTCGATTCTTATATTCAATCTGCTGGTTTGGATGACATATCGGATGTAGGGAATATTTTTACATGGACTAATGGAAGATGGGGTGTGGATATGGTATGTAAGAGACTTGATAGAGTACTGGCTAATTGAAAATGGAATGAAATGTACCCAAATACTTCCATACAAGTACTAAATAGGACTCCGTCTAATCATTCCCCACTGCTGCTTAATACTAATATCCTAGAAACATCAGCCCCAGAGTCTTTCAAATTCCAGAAAATGTGGTTAGAAAGGGCTAAGTTATTTGAGATAATAAGATCTAATTGGGAATCCAGTTTAGATTAGCAAGGAATGTTAGGTTTTGCTTTGAAGCTAAAGAGACTTAAAAATGTGTTGAAACTCTGGAATAGAATATCTTTTGGTAATATTTTTGAAAACCTCCAGAGGGCTAAAGACAAAGTCCATCAACTAGAGATGGAGTATGATCAGTGTCATTCTGATACTAACCTTAACAACCTGGCTTATGCTACATATGAATTGAATAAATACCTTAGAGAGGAAAATCTTTATTGGAAGCAAAAGTCAAGGATGAAATGGTTACAAGGAGCTGATATGAACACTAAGTTCTTTCATAATTTAGTTAGGGAGAGACACTCAAGATGTAGGATTAATAGAATTAAAAATGGAATGGATCAGTGGCTGAGTGATCAAGCAGACATTGGTAATCATGTTGTATCCTATTTCAGCAATCTTCTTAGCCAAGAAAATCTGGATATCTCAGGTGAGGCACTTGCTAGTTGCTTGAGATACATCCCTAACATAATCACAGATGAAGATAACAGCCAATTAATGAGGATGATTGATATGGAAGAGCTAAAAGGGATAGTTTTTAACCTTAATCCAGAGAGTGCAGCAGGGCCTGATGGATATCCAGGTTTCTTCTACAGATTTTCCTGGGATATCATCAAACCATATTTGCTTAAGGCAGTCCAGGAGTTCTTTTTTGCAGTTCCTATTCCTACCAACATTTCAAGTACTCTAATCTGCCTCATACCAAAGATATCCACCCCAACAACACTATATGATTATAGGCCTATATCATTGTCTAATTTTATTAATAAAATCGGCTCCAGGATTCTTGCGGACAAAATTGTAAAGGTAATCAATAAGTGTATATCTGTGGAACAAAGTGCATTCATTCCTGGTAGAGAGATAGTAGATAAATCCCCATTATGCAAGAGATGGCTAGAATGCTAGATAAGCGAAATCAATCACTGAATCTAATA
>JAULKM010154778.1:0-16928 GCA_032355605.1 Rubia tinctorum
CCCCCCGTCCAGATACACTCCGCATAACCATCCCCTATAACCCAAATAGCTATAGGTAGAATCCAGCCCACCAAAACTAAAATTATCGGCATTACAGAAATTGAGCATACAAACTGAACCACCAACACACATTGGAATGGGGTCCCAGGTCATATACCCATAACAATGTATTCTAATAAAGAACCAATTGCTACCATGAGCTGAAAGATAAACAACACTAGATTAATATAAACCCTAATATTAAATAAACCTAAACCCTACCTAAATTAAAATTTTAAAATACCTAATATGGCCTACACAATATATTAATCCCCACTGAGATTAAATTAATCCAATCCTACAAAATCTTGCAGATCAAAATCTAAACTAATCAAACAAACCAACAATAACAATCCTATGATATAACTTCTTATGGACCAAACACTATCATACTCTAACTAGAACTCATCAATCAGCAAAAAATGGGTATCACCCCATTCAAAACCAGAAACCTAATTATTTACTACCTAACAACTATGAGACTACTATCAATATCTCTCTTCAATTTTATGCATAAACCCAGCTCATACATATAGATTATTCAATATTTCTCACAGATTAGACACTCTTACCGTAGTCAAGAGATCCATTCGCAACCAACGATGCTTCCATTTTCCCGCAACACCAGCATTTCATGTTAATCCATTTTCACCCACATTCATACCAACCAATTTGTCACCATCCCTTTATTCAATACAGTATAAAACCCACAGCCTCGGTTATAGGGGCAAGCACAATGGATAAATCTACGATTTGTTTCCTTACCTAGGGTTCCATCGAAATCGGCCTCGTAACGAGTCCACGATGCCGCTAGACTGATTCATCTGCACTAGGCGTTCAACCATCGCGAAGGCGCCCATTTAAACCGTTGGGAACAAAGCACGTATAACGGGAACGCCAAATGCCTGCTTCAAGCGTAGCGAAATTCAGGTGGGATTCAAAAGTTTTGGGGATTAGGGTTTCTAATTGGGGAAAAATGATCGAAAATGGGTATTAGGATATGGGTCTTGGTAATTTTTAATGTAAGGTGAATTAAAATTAGACTATTGTTTTAATTTATGAATTTACAATTTTACCCCTGGGCATATTGGAATAAATAGCACGTTACAGTCACGTGCGACGGTATTGACGGAAAACTGCTCGAAAACGGGTTTGGGGACCAAAAAATCATTTGGGATTTGTTGAATGTTGGATGTACGCGGTTTTACCACTGGGGACTAAAAGATAGTATTTCAATATATGTTGGGTACCGAAAAAATAATTTAGTCTTAATAGTAACATGAGAAATTGTTAAAATGTCAAAGGAAGTACTCAATTTTACTCAATTTCATGATGTGTACGAGGAAGAATACATCCTTTAATAATGGCTCATTTTAGTATGATTTTTTTACTCCTTTCGTTTTTGGCGAACCCATGATTATTTTCATCCACTCAATTTATTTTTTATCTACCCAATTCCATTTCCACCACACATTTCACGTCGATGGCTGGAGAGGGAGAATTGATGTCAGTAGGATTGGAGGGAGATGTGATGCCTCATCGTCGGTGATAATAGAATCGAATGCGTCGGGATTAAATTCATCGGTAGCGGGACGACTTGGATTCGTAAAATGACGAGAAAGAAAAAGGGGTGGATATGTGCTCAAGATTTGTCAGCCGAAGTTTGAAGACCTATGGAGGAGGAGTAGTTGTCGAAACGGCTTGTGTTTGTAGAGCTCGAGCGGAGATGACTCTGCAAATCCAGCCGGCGTGTGTGATCTCGAGCAACTGTGGCTCTTGCGATGGCTTTCAATTGTATTTCGGTGATAGGTCTTGGTGGTGGATTGCGGCGGTGGATCTTCAATGTGGCTTATAGAGGTGGATCTCTCATCTTAGGTTGTGGCGGTGGATCTCCGGCATGGCTTGCGAGATTCCTATAAATTTAGGGCAATGGGAATCCTATAAATTTAGAAAACTTTTAAAATGTATCTCACACAATGCATAAATAATTATAATGGGAACAAGACACTTCTACACTAGTGACTTTTACGGTCAAATTATAATTATTTTTGCATGGCGATGCATGTTAAAAGTTTTTTTAAACAAACATCAAATCAACTCATTTGTTCCATCAATTATAAAAATAACCTCGTCTAACAGTTAGTCTGTCTAACACAAGAATTTGTGGTTTTTATTATATATGTTGACAATAATTAATAAAATTAATGAAAATTTAAATTAAATTGGATTAATTTATAGTTATTTATAATGATGGGGAAAATTTAAGAATCTGAAGAAAAAACGGATTTATTTTCAAATTTTGAAAAAGAAATCCAAATTTAAAAAACAAATATTCTGTTTTTTTAAAATTAAATAAATATACGGTATGCATGCGTATCGGAACATACCCTAGTAAAATATACTCTACAACAAATTAGATCTATGCTAATAATTTTTTAGCAACACTTAATAAAATGTTACAATATTTTATAAAGTGTTATTTAAACATTGGAAAAGTGTTACCTAAATTTTGAAAAGTGTCAAGTTAGATCTAATGCAACATCACCCAAGGTATTACTTTTAAAAGTGTTGCGATAAATCCAACTTAGTATTATTACATATAAAGAAACACTTTTAAAGTATTTTTTTAGACCACCTTAGATATATTTAATTAGAAAAGGTATCATTACATGGAGATCGACCTAGTCGATTAGCTACATTTTGCTCCCGAACTAAGGAGCTGCGATGAACTTTGAAACATGTAAATAAGGGGAATTATACCAAGCAATTCCTTATGTGAGTAATTGTCCCCTTGATATTCCATGGAGCTTTCTGTACATCCCGGATGGATGCAACTAGAGTTGAAGAGTCCGTGTAGTGGTAAGAGTGTTAGTTTTTGAGTTGCTTCGATTGCTCTCGGACATGCCTCCGCCTCAACTTGGAATGGAGATATAGCCACAAAGAAATCAGAACCTGAGACCTTGCTTTGTTCTCCATCTGAACATATGATCGAGACTGCCCAAGCTGCTATTCCTGACCATCTCTTTTCCTGGAAAAAAAAAGAGAGGAAAGAACCATCAAAGGATAAAACAGTTATTCCTTCTTCGATTCCTTCATGCATATTCAGTTGGTGGTTATGAATTTGCATATTCTGTGACACCTCCTGGTCTGAAACTGATTGGTCCGCATGTTTTTTGGACTCCTCCAATACTCCTCCCAACAAACAATAGGATGCTTGAGCTGGTGGTTGAAGCACTTGTCATTCCTCTGCTTCCAGATTTCACAAACAATACATATAGAGAGAGAGAGTCTGATTGCTTGGTTTCCGGCGCCAGTTTCATCCATTTTACAAGGAAAGTAAAAATATCCACATTGGGAATTACATTTAAATTGAATCCCAAAGAAGAAACTCTCCATATTCTCTTTGCCTATTCAATTTCACACCTGATAAAAATGTGAAATTCATCTTCATGATCTGTTGCACAAGTTTTATCTGGGATGATATTCCCTATTGCTAAATTAGTTGCTGAAGGAAGTGCACCATTCACCATTCTCCAGATAAACACTGCTAAGACAAATTGTCTGCAGGTAACCAGATTCCCAGCCAAAATGATTGATTTCAAACCCCAAGAATCAATTCCTTTCTAAACTACATCTATGAAGCTTGATCTTCTGAGATACTTGCTGAATTTACTCTGTTGAGTAAAGAATCCTTATTCTTTAATATATTCCATGCATGCTTTCCCATTGGAGCTTTGCTCATGCCAAGCATAGATCCCATCCCCAGTCATCCTTCCTTCTTGGATTTATACACAAAAGGCCAAAATTTCTATTAGTGTCACATATCGGTGGTTAACAAAGTCACGACTTAATATATAAGATCAGGGGGCTCATCCCTACATAGTACCATGGGTTATTTCTTGGTTTTCCATGAAACCAGAGAATCACCATTCATCACAAAATACCCAGAAATAGAACGTCGTATAATAGAACACGCAGCCCAATCAGAATCACATAAAGCAGTCAACTGTAAAGAACTACGTGAGGAGAGAAATAAATCCTGACTAGGTTGACTCTTCAAGTAGTGTAGAACCCGTAGTGCAGCTTGCCAGTGAGGAACACAAGGAGACTTCATAAACTGAGCAAGCATATGAACCAAATAGCTTTTCCAAGGATGAGTAAAAGTAAGATAAATGAGAAGACCAACTAGGCACATATACTACTTAGGATCATTGTAGAGTGGCTCTTCTACACGCGCAAAATCATGTTCTTGCTCTATAGGAAAACCAGTTGGTTTAGAAACCGATAAAACAGTATCAGATAAGATGTCAAGGGCATATTTCCGTTGTGAAAGAAATATCTCATCTGGTCTTCTAGCAATCTCTACACCCAAGAAATACTTAAGTGTACCCACATCTTTCATGTGAAAATAAGAGTTTAAGTATTTCTTGAATTCAAAGATGAGCAACGAAGAACTATCAGCAATCACCAGGTCATCAACATGACAAGCACATGAATAGAAACCGAGCCACGAGAGAAAACAAAAAGAGAGTTATCTTCCTTACTCTGAACAAATCCAAATGCATGTAAAACCTAAGCTAATTTGGCAAACTAATTGCGAGGAGCTTGTCTTAGACCATAAAGAGATTTTTGAATGCGATATACTTGTCCTTAGGGCGTAGGATAGCCAGGAGGAGGAAGCATAAAGACCTCTTCATGAAGATCACCATGTAGAAAAGCATTATGCACACCCATTTGATAAAGTTCCCAACCATGAATGACTGCAACAAACAAAAACAGGTGAATCGAACTCATCTTCGCAACAGGAACAAATGTCTCAATATAGTCAATTCGTTCAATCTGACGATTTTCAAGAACCACCAGTCAAGCTTTGTGACATTCAATGGTACCATCAGATTTAACTTGGTACAATAAACCCACTTGCAACCAATTGCAGTTTTATCAAGAGGGAAAGAAACCAACGTCCAAGTTTTGTTGCATTCAAGAACATTAATCTCATCAGCCATAGCATCACGCCAATGAGCATGCTTTGACTCCCCAGAGTAGGTGGTGAAATATGCACTAGAAGTAACTGAACCAAAAAATCTAGAATGCGTACTAGAACATTTATCGCAATTTACATAATTAGTTAAAGGATAGAGAACACCTGAGGATAGTGATGGCGTAGTAACAGTGGGGGGGTAGCAGCAGTCATAGAGCAGGCATAATCATCCAGAAAAGTAGGAGGTCGATGATCGCAAAAATTATGTCGAGGAGGAAGCAAGCCCCCCGCTGGAAGCACTGCTGGGGATGAAGTCGCCAGCGGTATGGGCATCAAAGTGAGTGCGCAGCCATGACAGGCGGTATGAATGTTGCATCTTGCGGCGGAGCAGTTGGTGGCACCAGCAGAAGAGCCAGCCGGCTATTAGTGTTAGAGAATGCATCAGGCGGGTTGTTGGTCTGGCGTCAAGGTGGCGTCCGGTGTCAGTAGAGGTGATGCCGGCGGAGAGGTGGTGTCACTGCTGGTATTCACTTATAAAGTCGATGGTGGAGAGTCATCAAACCAAATGCCAGTGTGTGTCTGGGCAGTCTGAACAAGGATAGATGGCACAACATACGGAAATTAGTCTTCATAAAAATCAGCATCTCGACTATTGAAGATGGTGCGTGATTCCAAATCATAAAGGTGATAACCTTTCTTTCCGGCAGGATACCCAAGATAAAGACATCGTCGATTTCTAGGAGCAAACTTGTCAGAATATCTGGGAATGTATGAGGCAAAGCACAAGCAACCAAATACTCGCAAAATCTTATAGTTTGGAGTGCGTCCATTGAGTTTCTTCATCGGTGTCCGGTAAATCAGATATGCAGCAGTGAGAACACATTCTCCTCAGAAATCAATCGGAAGATTAGCTTGAAAGCGCAAAGTACGAGCCACATTTAACTAATAACAATGCTTGCGCTCTACACAACCATTCTTTTGTGGTGTATCAACCATAAAAGTATAAAAAATAATCCTAAATTCAGCAAAGTATGATCTCAAAGGAAGAAATTTTGTACCATTATCAGCGCGGACATGACAAATGGAGCGCCCAAACAGATTCTTGATCAAAAGCACAAAAAATTATAAATCTAGAAGTTACATTTGACTTAACCACTAATAAATAAACTCAAACATCTCGAGAATAATCATCAACTATGGTTAAAAAAATAAAATGCACCACTAGAAGTTGGTCTTCGATAAGGGGTCCAAAAATCACGGTGTATTAATTCAAACAATGAACTAGCATTAGAAGAAATAAAAAAGAAACTATGTCTAGTATGTTTTTCTCTATGACACACAGAGCAAGGAACATAATTTTTTTGTGCTAAAATCAAGTAGGAACAGAAGACAACGTCGTAGAGATGGATCAAAGAAGATGCAGAAACTGAAGCAACTGTCGAAACTAACTGCGGGATATAAGACAAAACGCGTGTATCCATTAGACCAAACCAATAATTCCCCCTGCTGTTCACCCACACCAATCATAGTTATCGTAATGATTTTCTATAAAATGCAATAATTTTCAGTAAAAAAATCTAGACATTTTAAGGCAAGTGACAATCTAGAGCATAATAATAAATGGCATCGCAAGTAGGTATATAAAGGACATGAGTAAGTGTTGTATCTAAAACGCATAGAGACATAATGGGTGGCGGACGACATGGATCCATCAGGAAGTAGAACATTCAAACAATTGACGGTATAGGTAATATTATTAAGAGAACCCTTGTCACCAGTCATGTGATATAAAGCTCCCGAATTAAGAATCCAAGGTAAAGTAGAGTTACCAGACTCGTGGTCAGAAACAGAATTGCATTGATTAAATAAATGTAGGGTTGTACTCCATTGGTTCTTAGACAGAGCAGAACAAAATTAGAACTTGTAGGGGCAAAGGATGAATGGTGGTTGAGGAGGGTGGATTGTGGCATCGTCGGCGGCTGGAGCGCCAATCCCAGCTGCGACTGGATGAGCTGGCACCTTTCTTATTCACATCGTTAGCTCTATCCCTCATCTCTGTGAACCATTCTGGATAGCCTGTGAGCTTGAAACAAGTAGCTTTGTTTTGGCCCTTGCAATGACAATGCGTACAACGAGATTCTTTCTTTCGGCCGAAGTGAGAACTCTAGATGAAGAACCTGAATGTGGTGGACGTCGAGCAGCATATGCCATGAAGTCAGTTGAAAACTTGCGAGATCGAAAGACGGATTTGTGATTCTCCTCCTGAGCAGCAAAAGCATATACACGCATGACAAGTGGCAACGGATCTTGAATCATGATGTTGGATTACAAGGTGTGATACCCTTCATCTAAACCGAGGAGAAATTGAAAAATTATCTCTTTCTCACGATCATGTAAAGCAGCAGCAACATGGTTGCATGTGCAAAATGGTTCGCAAGCTTCACAAGAGCAAACCCAAGAGGCTGAAGAGAGTTGTAGTCATCATACAGCTTCTTGAGTTTGCCAAAGTAAATGGCAATAGTCTGACCATTTGGGTGATAGTTCTGTATATCATCACGCTATAGATTTTTTGGACCATTACCAAGAGTAAATCATCCAGCAAGATCATCCCACAATTCCTTAACTATGGAAAAATAACAGTAGAAGATCGTAGTGCTGGATCAACTGTCTGCAATATCCACCAAATAAGGGTGGCATTAACTCCAGGACAATCATCTGCATTAGGATGACCATCCGGGGGTCTGGTACTAGTTCTATCACTAAAATCAATCTTCTTTTTAGCAAGAATAGCACTATAAATAGGAGTAGTCCACTCAAGGTAAATTTCTTCACCCTTCAGTACGACGGGACAAATTACTAAACTGGGACAGTCAGAAAGACCAAAGTAGTGTGGAGAGTTAATAGATCGACCAGCAGGTAGAGATGGCCCACTGCGAGATTGCATTTGCAATTTTTTGAGTAAAGTTTCAATAACATTGGTGGCATTGAGATTCTGTAGCTAGTTGACCTCAGATTCGGCAGCAATGCTAGCACGTTCGGCGACATCACAGGCAGATTCAAAGTCAGAATTCGACATAATGGCAAATCGGCGGCAAATTCAAATCGGTAGCAGTCGATGCAGCGGCGCGTGGAGTTTACGGCGACGCCGTGTGACAGATGGAGCAGTGGTGCATGAGACAGATCGGCGACGTGTGCACTCGGAGAAATCAGCAGGTCAGATCGGCGACTACAGCAACTGGCGATTGGCGGTGACAGTTAGAGATATAGCGACGGGCGGTAAGCTATGGACAGCGGAGGCGGAGCGTGGATGCTGCGCGCGGTCTTCAGAGGTGGTCAAAGTTCGAGGAAATAACAACGGGAATTTTTCTTTAGGTTTTCAGAATTTTAGCTTCTGATGCCATGTAGAAAATAAGGGTGTAATATTGTGATTGTATTCATGATCTGGGGTAGGTACAAAGACATATACAGAAAAGGAAAAAGTATCTAATCTAATTATAATTACAAGTAATATTCAAATAATGTATCTATTCCTTCATATAAATTCTGGAAAAAGTAACAACTCGTTCTGTAGGAGCTGAAAAACGTGACAAATTTTTTATGTTAAGTGCAGTTGGGCATACTCCCGGGTTTCATCCTAACACTTTTGCTATACAAAAAAATGAGTCAAAAAAATGTGTCAGTCAGTAAATGTATAGACATAAAAGTGTAAAACATACTGATATAATATAATAGAGTGAATAGTAGTTTGAAAACTGAAACAACACGATTGTTATTTTATCTTTTTTTGTAAAAAAAAGACTAACATATATATTAAAAATGATTTATCTCCTCATTCTTTTTTGGCAATAATGTTATTTCCTTTTAGCAAGATGATGTTTGCTTTCTAAAAGCCAGGATGATAGGAGGGGTCCTCTTCTTCTCCCCTTCTTGACCACTTAAGTGTAGGAAGAGGCACTATCATCTCCATAAATACCAATAAGATCAATTATTGGACATTTTCTGTATTCAATTAACTACACTCCTTTTTTTCATAATAAATAAATAAATATGATGGTTAGTATGTTGATATTGAGGAGAGAAAACTTGACATTAGAGATATTTGAAATCTAACTAATTTGTAATAAATTTTCAATGCCAAATATTTAAGTAAATGGTGTACTAGTTCTATAGAGATACACATTTTTATTTTATTTTATTGAAAAGATATACGTACACATTGTTTTAGTAAATGGAGTATATTATTATAAGAAATAAAGAGTTTCATGTTAAACCGACTAACGGTAAGACCAATAATGAGAAACCTCATTTCAATAACTTTTAGGGTCAAATTATAATTATTTATATATTTCAATACATTTTAAAAGTTTTTCAAAATTATGAGAAATTCGTTGCAATATAAAAAATTTAAACATCAAATCATCCTATAAATTACATAAATTATAAATTGATTGACTTACGGTTACTTGATTTAAAACAAAACTTTAGTTGATTTAAAACAAAACTTTATTCAAGAAATATATTTGTGGGATGAAAAAATAATGATGATTTAAATTCTGTTTTAAAAAGTAATTTTGGAGATAAATATTTATTTCCACTATACCCAAAATTTATGGAAAATGAAGATAATTTTATGACTGTATATTAATAGTAAATAATTAAGAGTACGTCTCATAAGTAATGGAAATACCAAGTTTAAAGTGTAAATTAGAATAAATGAAACTAAAAAAATTCGGGTTGTATGATCCAGGTTATAAAATTTATAACTACTACACGTTGCATAATAAAACTTTAATATTGCAACAAAGACTTTTAACCTTTTATAATTATAATTAAACCCCGTCTTTCCATTAGTTTACGGAAAGAACGTATTTCCCAAGAATTTGCCAATTAAAAAATATTATAACTAAATTTTATCCTTTATGATCTTGGGCAAAGTCTTGGGAAAAACCGTCTTTCCATAGGCATATTGAAAGACGGGGTTGAATTGAAATTATAGAAAGGTAAAAGTTTTAATTTGTAATATTAAAATTTTATTATGCAACATTTAGGAGTGATAGGTTTATAACCCGATTAATACAACTCGAAAATTTTATTTTGATTTCTTTAAATTTACAGTTTAAACCTTGGTTTTTTCATAACTTATGAAAAGACGTCTTTCAAGAGACGGACTCATGATCTTGAGAGACGTGCATTTTAAAATGGTTTATAGAACGCTCTAATTTCATTCCTAATAAACTTTACAGAGGAAGTCTCCCGAAAGAAACTTATGGATAAGTCCCTAACTTTTGAATTTAAAAGTTGTAGTTTTAAAAAAATTTAAAAATTTTATTATATAAGTTAAAACAAGTAATAATGTATATTTAAAGATGAAAATATAAAAATATAAAAATTAATATAAATTTTTTAAGTTTTTAAAATTTATTGTATAGTGTAACAAATAAAATGTAAAAGTGAAAAATACAGTAATATAATCATAATTTAATGAAAGTCCATCGGGAGACCTCCTCAACTTCATGTAATTTGTTTCCAAATATGCGTCAGGCAAAATTTTAATCGCCCCTAAAAATTGTACATTACAGAGAAAAAGTGTTGTCATTAGACAAATTTAGACTACTCCGTCCGTTCTAGTTATTTTTGCATACATTTTGATCAATTTTATCATGATATGTTTGACCATAAATTACAATTAGTGTAAAAACATCAATGTCATCATGTGAAATATTGTCAGATTTTTCGCATAGTATGTTTTTACAATATAACATATTAATTAACCATTGATATACATAGCTACATTTACCTGTGGTCGTTATTAGTGGTCAAACATGAATTGATTACGTTGACTAAAAAGCGTAAATAAAGGATTGGGACGGAAGTATACTATGAATGCAATTTTTTATTTATCCCTACCTACTAGTGTTCAGACGTAAGTTTTAATCATAACCAATTTATATCAAACACAAAGTTTTATTTTTTACAAATATAGTCATTTTATATTTAATATAATTAATAGGGAGATTTATTATTTGTTTTTATTTATTGCAACAATATTTTTAACTTTGAAAAACTTTTAAAATTTATTATAATGTATAATAATTATAATTTAATTGTAAAAGTTATTGAAAAAATATATTTTATAATCAATTTAATCGTTAGTCGGTGTAATATGAAAATTTCTATTTTATCCAAAAAAAAATTTCCCTACAAAAATTGAAAATTATTTGAACGGATTTATTTCGTACAATTTCGTCCAAATCATAACTAATTATTCTGTATGCAAAAAAAAGAAAGTTCCCTACATATATTGAAAGTTATTTCTGATAAAAAAAAGTTATTTGAAGTGATTTATATCGTAAGTGTTTAATATGCCACTACCTTTGGTTGCTGAGAAATTTTTTTTAAAAAAAAATCAATCAATCCTAGATGTTAGCCGCGATTACAACGAAAATAATTGATTTCCAACCTAACTAACATCTAGCAACAACTAACATATTGCAATAATATATAAATTACATGTCAACCAAACAGATCATCTATACTATTATTGATAAGAGATCTAATAAAAAATGTAACATCGCCCTCGGGGATATTAACTTGTTTCTCGTGAAAATCATGATCATTGGGCATAGTGGAGAGTATCACTTGTTTCTCGTGAAAATCATGATCATTTGGCATAGTGGAGAGTATCACGCATCATTATTACTGCGTTAAATATGGATTTTCTACAAATGTAACACCACTTGATTCAACCACGATCTATGTTGTCCAAACTGTATCACCTTGAAAAACACAGATTTGACGCATCCAAATTAATAGAAACCCAAAAATAAAACAACAAACAAAATCATGAAAACCGATCAGATCGAGAACGATATATCAACGTGAACAACTAAATCAATCTATTATCATGAATTCAACTATCTAATTGATCAAGTCAAAAAATAAAACTAATCTGTAAAAAATAAATTACACACTTATTGAATAATAAAAATAAAAATAAAAATAAAATTGTTGTTGTCCATCTCCACTGATAAAAAGATTAAAATTATTTTTTAAATAAATGGGTGGGGCAAGATGGGAGCGAGGTAGGCGGCTAGGTTTGCGTACGTGTCTCGTGGTTGCTAAGAAGTTTGTTGCATTGCATATTGATTGAGACTTTTTGTTTTTTTTAATACATAAACATCATGATAATCAATTTTGTCGTGCATTCAACTTTAGGTTTATAAATGTGATTTTCTTGTTTCGCACATTTTTCTTCCCATCACGTATTATTTAAATTTCGAATAAAATATAGAATATATAATTAAAAGGATGAATGGACTAAGATTCTAGAGCAAAGACTTTTTTTAAAAAAATTAATTTGTATCTATTAGCTAGAGTCTTTGTGTGCGTTACACGTTGCTGTTGGATTCTCTTTCATGTAATATTAACTCACAATAAAATTTTAAAAAAGCAATAAACTATAAAATTTATTCATCATGTAGAGCAATAAACTATAAAATTTATTCATTATGGAGTATATAGTTATAAAGTGAAATAATTAATTTAATTAAAAAATATATAATAATTAACATTAAAAAATGTTACTTTTATAATCTTTCAAGAAATTAATAACATATCACAAGTATAATGAACAAGTAATATATAAAAATAAATATTCAACTTGTAGAAAAATTAAACTTTTTTTAAAAAAAATACAAGTAATTAACAAAAAATAATAAAAATACATGTTCACGGCTAAGGAAAATACATCCCCACAACTTTGTAATAAATCAATAGAAAATGAAAGGAAATTGTACAATAAATTTGTCCCCTCCATTGTTTAGGGTAACAAATTCAGTAATAAGTGAATCATAGTGATAAATGAATCAAACTTATGTTATTTTTCTTGTCTTTGATTTCGATTCTTTCTCATTTTCACTTTCAAGTCTTAGCATCAAATTAAATTGCACCTTTTCTACCTCTTAAATTTTGGACTTTGTAATAAAGACACAAAATATATTAGGCTAGGAAACAAAATGTGAGTACGTACTATCAAAGTGGTTTAAAATTCTACCTTTGGATCTTTCGTTGTACTACTATAAACATGATTAATAAAAACATCTTCTTCTAACTATGACATGTTTTCAAACCGCCTATCTAAACACATTTTATGTTCAAAACATAGAATAGACGATGATTTTGGAAAAAATTTCTACAGTTGCCATAGAACGAAGTCTTTAATGAAAAATCTTACACCAAAAGTTATATAATATTTAAATAATGAAATTGATACAATCACACAGAAGTTATTTTTTAACAAGATTTTTATACTTTTCAACTTATTACTAATTTATACAAAAATATGTTACTTTTTAAAATATAAATTAAAATTCATGGCTAATTTGTTTTTTGGGCTGGGTCTGGTTATAACTGAATTTTTAGTATGTTCTCCATTCTCTAAAATTTGATACGCTTTTATTTTTTTAATGTATTTTTAAGATTGTCATTTCTTTTATAGTAAAAAATGAACTATTCTCATCTACTTATTTATTGTTTCACTCTGTGTGTTCAATTATCTCCATACAATATTACCTATCTAGAAACTAAGGCTTAAATCTAAACATGTACTCCCTCCTACCCATTTCAAACTGTAATTTAACTATTTATTTAGTCAAACTTAACTTTTATCATAAAATTGAACTAGTGTATAGGTATAAATAATATTGAGTGATACCTTATTAGATTCATTATAACATATATTTTTATTTTATCAAATTTTCACAAGTTTTGATTATGCTTATCAAAAGATACTATTAAGGATCAAATAAATTTTTGAGTCAACTGTTGAAAGTTTTTAAGTCCAAAATTTGTATGTGATGCTTTTCTCGAATCCTCTTCCTAAGACCGCTCCAACACCTACAAGAAAACCAGAAAGAAGGTTAGGTAGGTAGGTTTTGAGCCGTACCCGCTCTGACGTTCAAGTCGGATCAGAGGTTTCCTGTAGAGTATTGGTAGTGTGCCTAGAACCAAGGAACCAAAGAACACACACTTTTTACATATTACTTCCTTGACATATGAGTTGGTGGCTGATTGGACAAGTCACATCTCATCATTCCTTTACGGTTTCCACTTGGGGAAACCTTTCACCACTTGGGCCAGCTCTTTTGTTTGGGCTGATATTATCAGACCTAGGCCATAAAGCATATATCTTATCAAGTCCCCCCCCCCCAACCCAAGCGCATGTGGCATATAAGCGCAGGAAGTGAGACTAAGTCCTCAAAGAAGCTATCACGTTAGCTTTGACTTGGCCATTGTACCTGTGTGTCTTCGTATTTCGCGGGTGAAACTATAGCCATTCTATTTCAAAAAGTGGCCACTTTCGGAAAAAGTGGGGTTAGGTTCTGAACAGTTAGTTGCCTTCCATGATTACTGCCACGTGTCCGCTCTTCTAACACTTCGAGTGTGAGTCGCCTTAAATTCGCTTCTTTTAAGGAGAATTTAAAAGTCAGATCAAGTCAGATCAGAGATTTCATTTTGAGTATTGGTAGCGTGTCTATAACCAATGAACCAGAGAACATACATTTTCCACATACATGTTACTTCATTGTTATATGAGTTGGTGGCTGATTGGACAAGTCACGTCCCATCAGTCCTTTACCATTGCTACTTGGGGCTACTTTTCACTGATTAGGCCAACTCTCTATGTCTGGGTTGATATCATCATTAGAGCTATCATTTTTTTACCCGAACCGACTCGACCGAACTTAACTCGAACCTGATCCTGAACCGTAAAATATTGACCCAAACCCGAACCCAACTCGACCCGAACTCAACCCGAACCTGACTCTACCCGAACTCAATCTGAAACCCGATCATGACTTGATAATCTGGACTCTAACCCAACACGACCGAATCAACTTGAAATCTTATTCCGACCCAAACATGATTCAATCGTAATACGTTTCAACCTGAACCCAATTCAACCTGAACCCAATTCAACCTGGCGTATAATCAACTTGTAACCGATTCAACCCGGGAAATAACATACATAACTCGATCCATAATCAACTAGGAAAATAAATGATAATTAGATTGATTTGACCCTATGCGTAGTAATTTATTTAGTTCAAAATATTTGGAACTTTGCTGTTGGGCATATATGAGTGAACGGAAATGTCTCCAAAGTCAAAACTAACTACTTCTACATAATATTAGAAAATTACACAATGGGTCAAAATTGTGTTACCCCCTTAATCCATTCCTTCAAAATATATGATATTTTTTATTCTTGCCTAAATATAAAATATTAAATAAATGCTTTTTTTGTGAAATGTTAGAAAACGCTAGTACATGTTCTAGAGTAGCTGATATCGTAACCCATTTTTCAAAACCTTTTTCTTTCCTATTCTAGCTTTCTTTCCGATTCGACCCGACAAACAGACTTCGACACTTTCCAACCCGACCCAACCCGACTTGACAAACAGACTTCGACCCATTTCAACCCGACCCGAACCCGATCCGACCCAACCAACAGACTTCGACCCGTTTAACCCAAACTCATTTCGACCCGACCTGAACCCGACCCGACCAATAGATTTTGACCAGTTTCAACCCGACCCATTTCAACCCGACCTGTTTCAATCCGAACCCGTTTGACCCGAACTCGCACCTGACCCGAATAACCGAATCGACACCTCTAATCATCATACATCTTAACAAAATTTAAATTATTCAGTTTGAAATATGACAAATTATATTAAATTTTTATCATTG
Source organism: Rubia tinctorum (assembly GCA_032355605.1). Lineage (NCBI taxonomy): Eukaryota > Viridiplantae > Streptophyta > Magnoliopsida > Gentianales > Rubiaceae > Rubia > Rubia tinctorum. Next base: position 15,773 of record JAULKM010154778.1, read on the forward strand.
CTTCCATTACATTCTCTCCCACCTCTCTCCTACTTTTCCAACATAATTACATAAAACAGTACAATACCACCATCCCCAACGATAACATCTCTCCTGTAACGACTTCATCCCTGCCCATAGTTGCCGGAAACCTAAAAACATGGCGGCTCCGCCCATCGGCGTGAGTCTGTCGTACTTATACAGAGCCACTCTCACCCAACAACCTACTACAAATGCAAAACCTTCACTTATTCTTAATGCGATTACGGAATTCAAAGGAGAAATAGCAGTCCTGTTCGACGACATTGAGATCGATTAGCTGTCGGATCCATTCAAATGGAATCTCGTAGGAAACTTTCCGCGGGGCCGGCCTTCACTCGAGTTTATCCGATATCAATTCAATAAAATTGGCTTCAAGGGTGAGCAAATAATCACTGCGCTGGATAGAAGACATGTATTCATCAAATTTGAACTCGATGAGAATATTCAGAGATCCTGGATCAAAAGGAACTGGAACCTCCGAGGAACAATTATGAAAGTCCTTAAATGGACAAAGAATTTTGATGTCAAGGAGGAGCCCCATTTGGTTCCAATTTGGCAAACGGTGGAGTTCCCTCCATCCTACTACTTACACCCGGACTCTATCCCACATATTGCCAGCAGACTTGGAGAGCCCATCTTTGCAGACCAGCCCACAATCAACCATTCCAGACCATCCACAATCTGAATTTGTGTGGAAATGAATTTTATAGCGGAGTTTCCATCGAGAATCAGACTAGGATCCATTAAAGACAACAAGTGGTGCGACATCAAATATGAGGACTATCCTAAATATTGCTGCAAATGTCTCAAGATTGGGCACCAGGCTTCTGAATGTGGGATATTAAGACCGCGTTTGCAAATTAACAAGCCAGTAGGAAAATGGGCTCCAGTAGCTCCTCCAGAAGGTCTGGCGGCTTCCGGTGAAGTTCTTCCAGGGGAGCAATCATTTACTCAACAAAAGAATGACACTAGGGAGGAAGAAGTGTTTCAGGATGCTGTTGAATCAATGGAGAGGGATACAATGATGGTTGAAAGAGATACAGTAATGTTGACCAGGGGCAGAGTCATTACCAATTTCAGTCCAAGATCCTCAATGAATAGGAACTCAGCAAGCCCTCAAAGGCCAACTGGATTT
>JAULKM010154787.1:0-16927 GCA_032355605.1 Rubia tinctorum
GACTTGCTGCTATCTACTTTCTAGTAGTTAGCCGCAATTAGGGCTATAAATACTATCTTTGAGAGGCACGACGATGACCTCCCATCTTACAAGAGGATGAATTGATCGTGGAGAGTAACAAAACCAACTTGGAGGAGTGAGAATTGGTTGTGGAGGAAGAACCCGTCAAGGAACTTCCAACACATGAGGCAAGGGTTAATCCCTTGCCATCTCTCCCTAGTGCACTTAGGGGAAGGTCGAAGGTGACAATCAATGATGAGCACATTGGGAAAATCTTCAAGAAGGTTGAGGTTAGTGTTCGACTCTTGGATTAATTGATCACGTTCCTTCATATGCTAAATACTTTAAAGTTTCATGCACTAAAAAGCGGAAGAAACCACTTAGGAAGCTAGGAAAATTGAAAATATAGGGAGTTGTTACTCTAAATTATAGAAATTTTCCTAAGAAATGTGATGACCGCGAAATGTTATGACCGCGAAATGTTTTCAATTCCTATTTATTTAGTTTGTAAATTGGTGAAAAATGATATGATTGATCTAGGAGCCTCTATTAATTTCATACCTTCTTGCATTTATAAGAACCTATAAATAGGTGAACTTAAAGAAACTAGGGTAATCGTCCAAATGGCCGATCACTTACAAGCTAGTTCTCGGAGTCTAGTGAAGGATATAATGGTCCGAGTGGGCAACTTGGTGTTTCTGGAGGACTTCTATGTTCTTGATGTAGCCCATGATGGTGGCACACCTTAAATTTTTTGGGGAGACCTTTTCTTAAAACATCAAGGACTAAGATTGATGTTCATTTGGGAATGTTAACCTTAGAAGATGACATGGATAGAGTAGGTTTTGATTTTTACAAATTTAAGCATGATTCACCTAATCCCTCTCGTGTGTAAGTGCATAACCTTATGTGAAGAACTTGCTCAACATGATGAATCTTGCATGATTGAACATCTTAAAGCCTAAATGAAATTCTTGAAGATGAGGAGGTGTTACCCGACATAGAAACCTTGCATTCTCTATCTTGTATGAATGAACCATGTAATGATACACTTGTTGATTAACATGTATCTTCTAGTGTGATTAAAGATGATTTGTCTCCAATATTTCATACTAACTTACAGTGGAAAAAGAAGTGGGTTAAGGAATTAACCACTCCTAAACTCCTTCCTATTCCCAAAATCAACAAGAATGTATCTATGATTGAGAAATATAAGCATGTTTGGTATGTTTCGCCAAAGATTAAGGGTAAGCCAAGGGTAATGTGGAGACCCGTCCATAAGGACGTGGTTGTTGGTGGTGTCAAGGATGGTGATTTTGGTGATCCATCAAACCGTTCTTATTAGTTTTTCAAAAATATGCATGAAATAATATGTAGTGAGGACAACAATAAAAATACGGTGCTTTTATATTAGTGACTTTTAAAAAATTATTGTGAAATTTTGGGAATGTGTTAATCTTTTTTGGTGTTTTTCAGGAAAATTCAGTTATCAATTTTGTTTAGAACAATACAACTCTTGGTTTTTAGTTTTTTTTTGGAAACATGTATGGAAAGAAAAAGTTGGAAGGGAACAAGTCAAGGAGGCCTCATGCTAGGGCTCAACATGGATCGTGGCAAGCAACATGGGCCATGCCCAACCCCATCAGCATGAGGCTAACATGGCGGATACGAGGGCACCAAAAATGATCCGGCACGAGGCCGACACGCGCCAATATGAGACCCCCTGACGTGGCACGAATGCCACACGTCGGCACTGATCCTGCCTATGGATCTGTGCTGCCTACGCTTCTACCCCAATTAAAACCTATTCTAAAACCTATATAAACCCTCCTTGTGCCAACCCTCCTCACTTCAACACCATCTCCTTCCTTTCTCTCAACTTAGCCTATACTCTCTCTCACACTCTTTTGGCCATAACCTCTTCAATTTCATCCAATTCACCCCCAATTGGTACAAAAATCTTCATCTTTCCAAGCTCTATCCATCCCAATTAAATTTATCCTCAGAAAATTCACGGTTTTCCCGGAATATTCCAAGACCAGTTCGGCCATTAATTGAATTTTCTCCCAAAAACTCAATTTTCGGTCCGTTCCGGGTGTTGGAGTTGCTTTGAATTGATCTAGGAGGGGTTTAGAACATTCCTCGAGAAAAAAAAATTCACCACATTCACCATTTTGAGGTACTTTGACCATCTCTCTTGATTATTTGAATAAGTTGGAGTTGTGAATTTTTTGTGGTTTGGTTATTTGCATACTTGAAGCCCTGGGTGGTTAGTATAGTTGGTAGAATTATTTTGGTAGACATTTTTCTGTGTGGGGGTATTTTCTATATTTTGTCCGTTGTTGTTTGCTATAATCTTTGTACCCATAAGGTATCGTAAACAGAGAGGGGAACCTAGTGTAGTCCTTATGGGGTGGACAAATAGAAAGGTGGGGATTACTAGTAGGGTGTCCTATTCAAGAGACTAAGTTTGTAGACGAAAAGATCCTCAAGTATCTCAAACTCTACAAACCCGTCAGGGTCCTACTAGAGAGAATTGGTATGAAGGAGTTCACTACAGTGGCAGCCTCTACCTACACTAGGTATACCTTAGAATTTTTGTCTATTGTCAAAAATAAGAACAACAGACAAATGGGGAGGTCTGTGAGATTTCACTTAGGGGATGTTCGTCGTAGTCTAACTTATGCTCAGCTGGCGGACATCTTCAAATGGAAGCTGCAGAGAGATATGAAGGGATACAATGAGTCAAGTGTAGGTTTTGAGTTGTATGCATTCTGGGCTACCATCACCAGGTAGCTGAGAGGGATGGAGAGCAAGAACAACGACATAGTGCACCCGACACTCAAGTATGTGGCGAGTCTATTAATTGTGGTGGTTAGTTGTCATGTGGAGGCCACCACTACTATTGAGAAGGATTGTAGGAGGCTTTGGTTGATCTGCATGGGGAGGGCTTTCCGCGATCTTTTATATTACTTCATTACTAACTATATTTATCTCTCCATGACCCGAAGTGGGAAGATAGCGATTGGCGGTATGATCTCACTTCTGGTTCAGTACTGTAACCTCCTAGTAAGTGAGAGGATGAGGGAAAACCCACAATCGCCTTTTACACTCACTGGAACTGTCATAGAGGAGGTGAGGTTCATATTGGAGTAAGATGGGGATGTATTCTGGTTGTACAAGGGCAATAAATTCATGAGATTACCTCAACGTGCGAGGACCACTTTGAGCAAGAAGTTCAAGTTGCAGGATCTCATCATCAAGCTGGATGCAGATTCAATGGTGGTGTCTGGAGAGAATTACTAGAGAGATGACGATGATACATAGGAGGAGTATGATTAGGAACAGGCCTCGGTGCATACCGCACAGTTTATTCCTATTGAACATCAGCCCGTCCAACTACAGCCAGCATTCCCTCAGGTTATGCCACCCCTGCCTTTGGAGCATCCCTTAGCGCCACCGCCTTCTCTCAATCAGGCATTTGGAGGACCACCCCTTCATCAGAGGCCGTTTATCATTCATGAAGAGTTATATCATCCCACAGGGCATGACACTAACTATTCTCATAGGCACAACATCTCCTCCTACTACGATGACTTTGTACAGTCGAGAAGCCTTGGGCCCTTGCCTATCCTAAGCCCTGAGCCCCACAAACACAGTGTTTTGGTCCATTCTCAGTAGGAGAGTCAACCTTGGTATTGCACCCCAGTTTAGCCCCTTCCAAAATAATGAGTGAGTCGGATTTTTCTTACCCCTTGTGGACTCATTAGCCATATGGGCCAGACTGGGTACAACCTTTGTGGAACTCTATTTTCGAGGTTAGGCATGATGTTCATAGGCTTGGCGTGCAGGTTGACCACCATGAGTGGGACACAACGAAGAGATTTGATAGGGTCGACAATCAGTTGTACCACCTGTTAGAGAATATGAGGTACCTAAAGGATGACATCAGGTAAATCAATGAAAGACTGAGGACATCGAGCATCAGAGACGGATATTACGTGGCCAGACACCGAAGGTGACATTGAGAATCTCTCGGTGTTTCCAAATTTTCCTTTAACCTTGGTTATATGCATCGGGGACTATGCATAAACTAAGTGTGGGGGGAGGAGTTGGAACACCTCTATGGTAGCATATCATGTGCTTATGTCTTAACTTATGATTACTGTTGAGATGACTATTTGGATTACTATTTTTTCTTGTTTTTGGTGCTTTCCCCTATTTGGATGTTGAACTTTTAGTTGTTTGTTGTGTTTAAGTGCGGGGGAACCTCTTTGTAGTTTTTTTGGGAATGTGTTTTGAAACTTTGGTGCTATAATTTTTTCCTTTTCACTATCTTTTGTAGTATGAAGCCCAACATTGGGCATTTTATGCTACACAAATTGTTTTTGAAAAATTTGCAAAAAATGAAAAAAAATACTCCCTCCGTCCCAGCCGAATCTGCACACTTTCCTTTTTCGGTTGTCCCAGGAAAATCTGCACACTTTTCCTTTAAGGAAATATTTAACCTCTTAAAAGACATATTCACCCTTAACTATCTAAAGTTTCATAAAACCCTATCACCCACCACCTACCCACCCAAACCCGCTCTCTTCCACACACTCTCTCCTTCCTCCCAAGATTCAACAATCACTTCATCTTATTTTTCTTTATTCTAAGTTTCTCATCTCTTTTCCCTTCCCCAAATCCTTTCTCCTTCTTTTGTTTTGCTAAATTATTGCATAGAAATGCTGGAAATTGAATCCCGGGCTTATTTCATATGCGCTAAGATTAAATCTAAATCAGGTTCGATGTTATTGATAAAAATGTGTCAGCTTATTGGCACGACATTAAAGGCGTTAAATTAGATGCGTTTACGGTGGTAGTGGTGCTTGAGGTCGGAGATGAGTGGAGATGTGTTGTGGTACTTGAGGTTGGATATGGGTGGTGGTGGTGGTGGTGCTTGAGGTTGGAGATGGGTGGAGATGGATGGTGGTAGTGGTGCTTGAGGTCGGAGATTGGTGGTGGTGGTGGTGGTGGTGGTGTGGTGCTTGAGGTTGGAGTTGCAGTTGTAAATATGGGAATCTAGGTGTAAGAGGATGCTAATAAAGCTTGGAAGACAAGGGAAATTTAGACCTTTCAAGTGAAATAAATTAAAAGCAGAAGTTTCTCCCTCTGTAGGTTCCCCTGGGACAGATGAAGTATCTTTATATACCCGGTGATGTGCACTATTATCCAAGCGTTAGCCAGTGTATTTATCACATTTATTATCATCTTTTATTCAGTTGATTGCTAGTTTTAGTTAGGTTTCACGACAATTGGTTTAGACGACCATTAGTGGGTTTCTTGTGTAAATCCCGTGTTTTGTAGACTTAATTTAAACTAATGGACACTTTGTATTCACGGGCACCTAGATCTTCCTCTTCGATCTCATTAGTAGGTTGCTTATGAGTAATGTTTCATTATCTTTTGTAGAAGGCCATTCGCGAGGGTGGTAGTAGATATTTGGAGGCCATTCGCAAGGATGGTAGAAGATATCAAAGGGTATTCACAAGGATGGTAGTAGATTGAAGGCCATATATTTCAAATAATAGTAGTAGATAAAACTGGGACCAAGAAAAGCAAATTCAAAGTTCAAGAAGACCAAGGGAGAAATGGAGGGATCGTTGTTCGAGGTTACACAAAGTTCTGGGCAAGATCCGAGAAGAATCAGCCCTTGAGGGTATCACATGTCATTGGATTCTTCTTCTGGAGTGACATAAAATTAACTACAAAAACTTCCAAATTGGACCAACGGTTCACCCATATCGGAGCAAAGAAGTTAGCCAAGTGAACCAACCATGGCTGGTATGGACCGCACAAGCCCGACACGAGGCCAAAGCTAGCACTTGACAGGGCTTAAATCTGGGAGCCTTGGAATGACCCATAGCAGTTGATAGGGCTCTTATCCGGGAGCCTTGGAATGACTTGACCACCCGACACAGGCTATTTCAATTTCCAGTAAGGACGTTTCCCGTTCCGACTTGTCGTGCACTCCAAGTCACTATTTTCACTCCGAATGGGAATGGGACATTCCATTTTACACGGCCCATGCCATTTCAAGTCACAAATGCCAAGACTAGCCCACGCGGTGTGAAAAAAATATGGGTTGCACCGAGGTAGTGAGCAAAATGAGGTTTTAGCCAATGGGCCGCGCTAACCACGTGGGACACAGATCAAATGGAGAAAAATGGAGAACCGGCTGATGGCCAACGCCGATTGATACGGGTTACACCAGCAAGAGGGGGATGACCCATTCCAAAGCCAACATCCCGCACTAGCACGACTGATATGGCTTGTGCCAATGGCCGATGTCCCACACCAACACGAGACCCCATCGGCTGGCACAGGCTGTGTTATGAGCCACCCCCATGCTAGTTGCAGTTGCTAGAGTTTTGGGCCATTTTTCGGGCTATCTTTAGGCTCAATTCCCTACTACTATATATTTGGATCTATGTCTACTAGGGTTTATGTTTACGCTCATTTTTAGATCTCAAGAGTAGGCTAGAGAGAGAAAATAATCTTCCTTCTCTCTAGGTTATTTTCTTTTCACCTTTTTATCTTTATTTTGCCCAAGAGTGTTAAATCCAATTAAATACTTGGGTTCAATGCTTTGGGAGAAGGGATCTTACGTGGGGTTAATATTTGTTTTAATGTGTTAATGTTTATTTTGTGAGATTTCTAAATCTACCTATTTCTTTGTGTTTTGTGATTATTATGGCTTGTGTTTAATATTCTTGTGAATTTCATGATTGTAACATTTTGTTGGCATACAACTAAGTCTACTTTCATGTTGGTGAACTATTTCTACTCCCCGGTTAAGGAAACCTAGATGCGCTTAGGGTGACGATAGTCCGGAATTGTGTGTGTGCACGAAGATTACCATCGTTAATCATCAAGATCGACCATGCTCTAGTTAACCGACCATAGAGGTCCGAAGGATTGTAGGTAGAGATAGATTAGGTGGCAAACTAGGATTATCTTGCTAATCCTAGAGTCATCGACAAGACGACTACTTCCTTTGCCTTTGTAGACTTAAGGGTAGTTCGTTTGTGGTGTTCTTCCCAGGACTTAATTGCACGGGGGAGAATCAGAATTTCGCAATGGGCCATAGCCATTGTTGTACTCTTCTAGTTTCAGAGTCGAGGATGATGGAAGATTTTATACACACACCTCTTGACCATGTTACGCAAATATTCCCATAGTGTTAGTTTATATTGTTAAGTATTGTGATCAATTGCATGCTAGTAGTAGTTTGTATAAAGTTCCTCTAATGACTATTTTCACAAAACTCTTTATTCATAACATGTGGCCGGATTGACAACCCAACCACGGTTGTGTTTAGTTGATTATTAGATTCCTAACATCTGTGTGGATGACCCGGTACTTGCCGCTATCTACCATTCTTGGTAGTATAGTAGTAGGAATTGGGTAACACATACATTTCATATTTGACGGTTCCCTCTCGGCTTGGTAGATGTCACGAGAAAAGGTTATTTATTAGCGACATCTAGAAAGGATGGGTTAAATTTTAGCGCTGTTGTCGGGGATATTAGTTTAACGGTCTAGTAGTTAAGTTGTATAACGTGTTAGTTTAGTAAGTAGTGTTGTTTTTTTTGTTTTTATTGATTTTTGTTGTGCTTTATCACTAGTTTCCGGTTACTTCAAACTGTTTTTTCTATTGTTGTTATGAGTTGGCCATTGTTTTATTCCTGGTTTATGGTACATAACCATCCTAAGAACTTGGGAGTTTCAAATAGTCCAGCGGCATACACATGTAGTTGGCGAAGAAGGAAGAGGAGACTTAGGCCATAAGTTCCATAAGAACTACTTTTGGTAGCAATAGAGAAAGAATAAATGGCTGAGGATAAGCAAACTTTGAGAGATTTGAAAGCTCCAAATTTGGAGAATCAACCATTTTGCATCAGTTTCCCATCATTACCACCCAATGTGACATGTGAACTCAAGAGCGGTATGATTAATTGCTTAAAGATTTTCCATGGGATGGCCAAAGAATACCCAAACAAGTATCTTTCATAATTCCACCTAGTTTGTAACAACATGAAGCAGGTGGGTGTTTCGGAGGAAGACTACAATTTGAGGGCGTTTCCTTTCTCACTTCGGGATTCAACCAATGATTGGTTATACTATCTCCCGCTCAGTTGTATCACCTCATTGATGGATATGTAGCGTAGATTTCTCAATAAATAATTTCATTCTTCAAAGTCTGTGGGGTTGAAGAAGCAACTTTCCAACATCCACAGTTTGATAATTAGTCCCTCTACGAGTATTGAGAAAAGTTCAAGAGGTTGCTGGCTAGTTGTCTGTATCATCCATTCAAGGAGAAAGACTTGGTTTTCTAATTATTTGAAGTATTTTGCGATGATGACATGTATATGGTGTTGCCGCTTGCAACGATTTGATTTCCAATAGGAGCCCAAGGGAAGCAATGGCACTCTTCGAGGAGATGGCAAACGGAACAAGGAAATTTGTACAACGTCTAGGGTGAAGCCCGTGGATGAACCATCTAAATACCCTAAGTTAGAGGAGTAAGTCCAATGTCCATCCTCTATGATGAAAGAATTCATGAAAAGGGGAGTCCAACAAGAAAAGTGTGCGGTATTTGCAGCCTTTATCATCACACGTATGCTCACTCGCAAGTGGTGGAAGACTTTGAGAAAGTTAAGGTGTTGGATTTCAACAATGGTAGAAATAGGCCACAGTTTGCTAGCGGGAAAGAACAAGGTTTCCATGGGAACGAAGGAGGAGAAAACAAGATCCTTAGACAAACATCGTAAATACGAGGAACCGTGATCACCCCAACTTCCGTTGGCTCGAGGAGAACCAAATGCAAGGGTACATCTGAGGGGGACAAGCTTCACATCAACCCTATCTGAGGGGAGAAGGGCCTTACAACAACAATGCCTCACTTTACAAGTTATACCGAGAGGAAATCCTTGAAGAAATATTTCAATTGGCAAAGAAATATGACGTCTTTGCGGATTATATAAGGTGAGAGATTGAAGATCTCAGGACTAGGGAATTCTTAAGCATTAAGAATCTCGAGATTCAAGTTAGACAACTTACCACTTTGGTAAGGCGACTTGAAGACAAAGTTTGGAAAACTGCCTCCCCAACCGGAAGTCAATCTGAGGAATGTGAGCGATTTGAAGTTACAAAGTGGTAAGAAGGTGTGTGAGCCCGAGAAGGAAATCCTATGAGAGAACAACTTGGTCATGGAAAACAACAAAACCAATTTGGAGGAGCAGGAATTGATTTTGGAGGTACCCATCAAGGAGCTTCCAACACCCAAAGCAAAGGTCAATCTCCCACCTCCTTTCCTTAATGGACTTAGAAGAAGGCTGAAGACGACAACAGTTGATGATCATATCCAAATTTTTTTCTAGAAGGTGGAGGTTAGTGTCTCGATCTTGGACTTGATTGAACATGTTCCCTCATATGGATTTTTTTGAAATTTGCATGTACCAAAAATAGGAATAAACCTCTTAAGAAAATAGATAAAGTGAAAATATGGGGCGTCGCCGCTCTTAATCATAGAAAATTCCCTACAAAATGTGATGACCCTGGAATGTTTTAAATTCTATTTGTTTAGGTTGTAAATTGTTATGATTGATCTAGGAGCTTCTATTAATATCATTATCAATATACATTAATGTCTATTAATGTTTATGAGCCCCACTCGACCGGCACAGGCCGTGTCACGAGCAACCGCCGCGCCAGTTGCGACTGCTAGGGTTTTTGGGCATTCTTTGGCCCAATTCCCTACTAGTATATGTATGGACCTGCGTTTACAAGGGTTTAAGTTTATGCTCTTTTTCAGATCTCAAGAGTAGGCTAAAAAGAGAAAATACTCTTCCTTCTCTATAGGTTCATTTCTTTTCTTTTCTTATTTTTGTCTTTGTTTTGCTTAAAAGTGGTTAATCCAATGAAATAATTGGGTTGAATTCTTAGGGAGTAGGGATTTTACTTGGGGATAATATTTTTATTCACTTGTTAATGTTTAATTTGTGAAATTTCTAGATCTACCTATTTCTATGTTTATTGTGATTATTATGTTGGCATGTTCTTAATATTCTTGTGAATTACATGATTGTCACACTTTGTTGGAACACCACTAAGTCTACTTTCATGTTTTTGAACTATCACTACTCCCCTGTTAAGGAAACCTAAATGTACTTGGGGTGACGATAGTCCAGAACTGGGCGTGTGGACGAAAGTTACCGTTGTTAAACGTCACGATCGACCACGCTCTAGTTTAGCTGACCAAATAGATCCGAAGGATTATGGGTAGAGATATATTAGGTAGGACTAGTATTATCTTGTTGATCCTAGAGGCATCGATAAAATGACTACTTTCTTTGCCTTTGTAGTCCTAGGGGTAGTTCGTTTGTGGTGTTCTGCTCGGGACCTAATCGCATGGGGGAGAATCAGACCTGCACAATGAGTTATTGACATTGTTGAACCAAGGCTGATGGAAGATTTTATATGCATAACTCAATGTGACAGTTATGGGGAAGTTTTGAAAATTTTATTCACCACGTGTCACACACAAACACACACACACACACTAGAATAGGGTTTAGTTCTTGTATTTGATGAAATCGATGATCCAATTGACATTGACCATGTTACAAAAATATTACTTGAGTGTTAGTTTATATTGTTAATTCTCATGATCAATTACATGTAAGTAGTTGTTAGTATAAACTCCCCCAAATACTGTTTACACAACAATGTTTATTCCTAACATGTGGTTAGATTGATGACCCAACCGCGGTTGTGTTTAGTTGATTATTAGATTCCTAACATCTCTATGGATGACCTCAGTACTTGCCACTATCTACCATTCCTAGTAGTATAGTAGTAGGAATGGGAGGAACATGTAAATTTCTTATTTCACGGTCCCCTCTCGGCTTAGTAGATCTCCCGTGAAAATGTCAATTATTAGCGACATCGGAAGGAGGCAGATCACCCAACTAAGCTGGAAACCCGAAAGGGCAACTTAGGAAATAATGGGAAGAAAGCCCATATAGGTCAAAAGGCATAGGTAAAAATGAGAGGCTAAGCCCGACTAACTTGAAAAACTTAGGCAAAAATGAAAGGCAGGGTGGAAACATGTGAGATGGTGAGCTGAACATGTGTGAATGCTAGGATTAAAACTCAAAAGGGCTTCTAGGAAAATTTTGAGAAATTGAGAGAAAATGGAAACTAAGTTGAGGATCCTTCAAAATTATCCTTAGTTGTAGCTAAGTTGAGAATTTTGAGTTATCCTTAGTTACAACAAAGTTGAGGATCTTTTGGATTATCCTTGGTGGTTTTTTTGGCAAAAACTCTTGGATTTCTCACTAAATACAACTCATCGCCGTACCTCTCAAAGATACAATTTATAAACACTAAATTCTTACTAAATACAATTAAGTAGATAGTGGAAAATCAGGGTCATCCACAAAGAAGAGGGATTTTCTGAAGGGTTCATACATATAAGGGTGCATATAAGCCTAGATGTAGATATATACATATATATAAGCATGTAAAGGGGAGTTTTTTTTTGTTGTTTTTCTAAGTTATGAAAGCAAAGAGAAGGTAACTACCAAGGTTAAGTAACTATGCTAATCATGCAACAAACTAATAAAAAGGATAAAAACTATAAATGACAAAGTCTTGGGGAAATTGATATCTGCTTCCGAACCTCTTATCTATCCTTGAATCCACAACCTATTCACTACTTTAACTTCTTGTTGTGAAGATAAATCTTCTATCCTTCTTTGACAATGGTTTACAAGAGTGAATTCGACACCTCTTGCTTAACCTCACTAATGACCCCTTTAGTCGTTCAATGCCTAAAAGTATCCCATTAGTGGCATTAAGTATGAAGAATCAACAAGATTGGTAACACTTATAAACATTACACCGTGTCTAAGCATTGAACCAATTCATGCATTTACACAAAATTAGTTTCTCTTATTTTCTACGCAAAACAAACATGACAAAGAATTCGACATTATCACATTCATTTGCATTTATCAAATCATAAACCATATTAGAATCTCTAATTCATGCTCTTGGATTCCAAATCAAAAGAGAGGAAAATTAGATACTTTCTCCTAACCCTAACAAGCAATCATACAAGCATTTCATATACTCAATCTTCCAACACCATTAATGTATTCAGAAACCAAATTCAAAGAATAATAAATACACAATAGAGAAAGCATTAAATAGATAGAAATTATTCTCAAGACATGGATAAGGAAGCTTCAATCCATTGCTCCCAAGGAGATTACTAACCTAGATAATGAAAACACATTACTAAACTACAAAAACTAAGAAAAGAAGAAGAAGAGAACTAGGGTTTTAAACCCAGAATTCCGCAGGAGGAAGAAGGAGTGTGAAGAGAGAGGATAAGATTTGGTAATTATAGAACAAAAAGAAGGAAGTATTTCTGGCCACCCGTCCGTCGCGACTCGCGACAGAGCCTAAATTCAACATCTTGATTTCTTTCTTCTTCTTGTCTCAAGTTCTCCTCTTCACTTCACTTTTCTTCAATCCTTATAGTCTTAAAAGCTAAAAACAAGGTCTTGAAATAATCAATGATAGTCTTCAAAGTCTTCAAAGTCTTCCAACATTTGCCTTGTCACACAAAATCCCCTAGAGAAGTAATAAAAGCGCAAAGTCGCTCTTAACTCATCTTAGATAATTTCAAGGAAAAATGCAACATATAGAGCACAAAAGTGTACAAAAGTGAATTAAAAAAGTCTCAAAATAACTGTATAAAATGGACACATCAAATCCCCCCTTGCTGTTCACCCACGCCAATCACAGTCGGATAACTTTCAGTAAACAAAGATAGACATTTTAAGGCAGATAACAATCTAGATCATGATAATAAATGACATCTCAAAGTAGGTATGTAGAGCCCACGAGTAAGAGTAACATCTCTAAAGTAAATAGAACCATATTGTGTCGCAGATAACATATATCCATAAGGCAGTATAACATTCACATAATTGATAGCAGTAGTAATATCAATCAGAGAAACCTTGTCAACAATCATGTGGTATTAGGCTCCCGAATCAAGGATCCATGGCAAAGTAGACCTACCTGACCCATGGTCAGACACATCATTAAACTGATTAAATAAATGTAAGGTTGTACTCCATTGGTCATCAGACATAGTAGGACCTAAGTAAGAGCGGGCAGGGGTACGGTGGGCGGTTGCCGCAGCGTATCCTGGTGGTGACACGACATCGACGACAAAAGGTGGTCGAGCTGGGCGGACGCCGGTGGATGGTCCACCGTTCCCGACGGTGACGGTTGGTGGAGTCGACCCCATCATCTTGGATTTTTGGTTCAACTCCTTGAACCAATCTGACATGCCTGTGAGTTTGAAACTGGTATCTTTATCGTGACCCTTACGATGACAATGTATACAGGTGAGATTCTTACGATTAGCGGAAGTGAGCAACTTTTGGGGAACCCGAAGGCGGTGGGCGTCGTGAAAATTTTGCCATAGAGTTAGTCAAAGGCTCCTGAGACTGAATGACGGCCTTTTGATTCTCCTGCTGAGCAAAAAGAGCATATACGTGCATAATAGGATGCAAAGGAGTGGTCATGATATTGGATCACAAGGTGTGATAGCCTTCATCCAGACCGAGGAGAAATTGATAGTTAATATCTTTCTCACATTCTAGAAAAGCATTAGCAACATGGTTGCAAGTGCACAAAAGTTTAGAAACATCACAGGTGCAAAATAAAGGATGTCTAAGGGAGTTGTAATCACCAAACAACTTTTTCATTTTGCCAAAATAAATGGCAACAGTCTAACCATTCTGCCGAAAGTTTGATGGTACGTCAAATGCATGTATTTTCCGAAGCATTTAACATCTATTTTGTTATCTTTTTGTTGGAATATTTCTATATTTAGGTAGGATTACATTAACCGGTTTCGGTTTTCATATCTAAATCCTTCATTTTGTAACCTCTTTTGAGTCTAATGGATTTTTGGTCCTTACGAGCATCTAGATTTATTTTTGTGAGCTTAATTTGTAGATTGCTCGTAAGCACTTTGGAGTATTTTAGTGAAATCCATTCGTAAGGATGGTAGAATATTGAAGGCTACGAGTCAAAACGTGGTAGAAAATGAAAGGGTCGAAGAGGGAAGACAAAGAAGAGGATGAATTGTGATCCGGGAGTTTGAACCAATTCTTGGGAATGATCGGAGAAGAACCATATTTTTAGGGTGGTACCATTGGATTCATCTTCTTGAGCACTATAAAATCGACTACAAGAACTCTCAAAATGGATAAGCACTTGACCAGGGGCAAAGCAAAGAAGAAGAGGCAGCAACTCGGCTGCGGGCCGCAAAGCATCTCTGCGGCCTGCAGGGAAGAAAAATAAAAAAATTGTGATTCCAGTGCATGAGCTGTGGGCCGCAGGACCCTGCTGCAGCCCGCAGTGGTCAAAGTGGGCTGAGGCCATTTTAAATCCATTTTCACCCCTTCCTCACACTTTTTTTCCACCCGATTTTCTCTCCAAAACCCTAGTTTTTCTTCATATTTTCCTTGTTTTTGTACTTTTTTCATGGATTCTTGTAGATTTATTATGGGTTTAGCTAATCTAGGCTAAATACACTCTTGGAAGTAATTGGTAAGCATTTTTAGTATTAATTTGTGAGATTTGATTTATCCTATTTTGTGCTTTGATTGTCAAGTATATTTTGTGATTTCTTGTGTAGTTAATGCATAATTTAGACTAGGATGATCAACTAGTTGATGATTGTGAGTAAATTATTTCCTAGGTTTTTGGTCAAACCCATGATACTTTGACTTTTTATCGATGTGATTATCGTTAATTGATGTTCGGTTATAATTGGGTGTGACAACTAATTATGATTATTGATTGATGAAATTACTTAGATTTAAGATGATTTTGAATGGGTTTGACTAATTATCAGTGTGGCTCACTAATAACGATTAGCATGAAGGCCGATCCTCGTAGTCGTTTTTAGTAGATATATTTTTGATATACCGATATTTCTCACTTGTAGGATATTGTGTTAGTTTTATCGGTTCTCCATGTGCATTGCTATTCTCGGGGAAGTCTATGATGCGATTGTCTAGGGTGACTCGAGGGTAAGGGTTATTGTGTGGCACCGATCACCCACTCTAACTATAACCGAGGAGAGGCGAGAAATATCTTCACCTGAAAGGTGTTGATAAGTTCTCCACAATACGTGATTAATGCATAAAAATACGATGATTAGTTGATGATCAAAGGATAACTAGAAATTTAAACCAATTGTGCCCAATATTAGTTATAATCTTTATTACATCTTTTGTACTACTGAGATCGTATTTACATTGTTCTATATAATTGTTTGTTAATTTAGTAGTTTAAATTTAGCGTAGTGTTTTACAAAACCAAAACCCCCCACTTTGTTACCACACACGTAGAGTGACTTCTTCGTGTGCTTTTTAACTACGTTTAAAACTCGATAAAACCCTATTTTCCTCGTGGATGACCCCGAATTTCTACTATCTACTTTCTAGTAGTTAGCCGCAATTAGGGTCTACGAATACTATTTTTGAGAGGCACGACGGCGGCCTTCCAAAATTGCACCAGCCTGATATCACAGCAACCTCAAACAAGCTCACTGCAACCTAAAAAAGGGGCACTCTATTTAAGACATGGAATTAAAAACAACTTCTTCTTGAGGAATTTTTTTTGAGGTGTCACTCGACTATAAATTGCAAATTACAGACAAGGAACTACCACAGCCGATCAAAATCATGTGAAGATACCATATAAAGGGTTTTGAATTGAGTTCGTTATACGCTGCAAATGACTCATGGACTATGGTTCATAAGTTAGGTATGGCCTTTACCAATAAATAACAATGGTAATCACCCGTGGGCCGTGGCCAAGGGTATATGCTTAGTTCCCAGACAGTAACAATACCATCATGCTCACTAATATCGTCAGTAAGTTCATCCAGCAGAAAATTACATTTTGAAGTATAAAAAAAAGCAAGGTATGCACAAGCCCTTTAAACATACACATGTGAAGCAAAGCAATAGAGTGAAAGAGATGATCTATCGGCACCTGGACATTTCCAAGTAGATCTCTCTCAAGCACCAACTGTTCCTGAACTGCTGCAGGTAATATCTCAAAATTTTGTAAAGACTAAGCAACTAGCTTATGTTTCCAAAGAACATATTCATCCACAACTTCATGAGCCAAGATCTTGTTAAGCTCAGAAATCAGCTGTTGAGCCTGAAATTTTCAAGATAACAACTAGCCTATGAAAGAACAAAAGGATGCACCACAGACACGGAAGTTAAGTCATTAAAAATGTTATTGGAAAGGGGAGAGAGGCTACAAGACATCAAAATGTCTTCTACATCATATTTCCTTCCTTGAATATCATAGTGTAATCGAGACAAAATGCAGAGCAGGTCAGATTAGGTAATGAAGGTATGCGTACCTCTTCTCCAAAAAGAGTAATGTTTGGGTGAGTTTGAAACGCACACTCCAAAGTGATGTGAGAAGTAGAACGACCTATAAGTCTTACACGTATAAAGAAAAAGAAGCAGTCAATAATAGAATACTTGAAGGGATGCAGAGGAAAAAATTGCAGCCATAAACGATGTGCTAAAATTCTGCTTAACAGACAATTTAATATTGACAGCAAATATGGTTTAATATTCTACTTATATATTTTGATCACTCATCAATATCAATCACTACGATAAATATTCTCGTCAACATGGTATTAGAGCATGATACGATTATGAACCAAAAATAAAACTTCTTGATAAGATATCAAAAATGTAATTTATTATATTTTTCTTAGTTTAGTATTTTTAGGAGTTTAACACTATACTCTTTT